>JAQGBT010002694.1:0-22814 GCA_034698585.1 Disparrhopalites patrizii | reverse complement strand
AAAAGAAAAATGGAGGGGAAATAAAATAAACGCAATGGAATACAGCAAAAAGAAAAATGGAGGGGAAATAAAATAAACGCAATGGAATACAGCAAAAAGAAAAATGGAGGGGAAATAAAATAAAAACAATGGAAAATAGTAAAGAGAAAAATGAAGAGCCAAGTAAAATAAAAAACAAGGAAATCCCAAGACAGTGGAAGTATAGTATAGAGAGAGAATAGGAAACTAAGGAGAAAAATGGGAAAGAATAAAAGGGAGAAATGTGAAGGCGTTAAAGAGACAAAATTTGAAAACGTAAGGCGATAAACGTGAAAAATTGAACAGAAAAACGCGAAAACATTAAACAGAAAAACCTGAAAACGTTAAAAAGAAAACCGTAAAAACATTAGAAAGAAAAATGCAAAAACATTCAAGAGAAAAACTTGAAATATTAGAAAGAGAAACTCAAAAATATTGAAGAGAAAAACCTTAGAAAGAAAAACGCAAAAACATTCAAGAGAAAAAGGTGGAAAAACAAAAGAGAAAAATGCAATATAATAATTGGGAAGAGAGAGAAAGCGGAAAAATGCCAGAAAGGAGAGGCGGGAACCCTCAAAAAAACGACATGAAATAAGTCTCACGTGCCTCAACACCTGGGGATTTCGCCACCTCTTTTCTTTCATTTGAGATATCAAAGGAATTCTCCCGCGTCTTTTTCTCATCTCTTATTCTTGTGCTCCCATTTCCTCTGACCTTGACTTGACATTTCGTGTCTCACTTATATATCTTCTTTTGTATGACAAACATAGGCAAAAATAGGATCCTCCATAAGGGGTATTACACCCCCCAAGGAGTACCGTCTTGCCTTTCTCTTCTTTCAGTCTACCCGTGTGTGACCCCGAAAATTTCGGGGGAAATCCGATCAAAAACACGACGGGGAAATACTGCCTCATCGTCACATAGTGGGTTTATTTCTGGAATTTTTGCCATTGCTTCTCATGGATCAGTATTGTTAATGGAATGTGCCATATATTGTTCCTTTTAGTTGTCCCAAATTGTTTTTCCGCTAAAAGGAAATCCTTCCAACTGGAGACTCTTTCCATTTATCTTACTATTTTTGGAGCAATTTTAACCTTTTGGGTCACCTCCACATAGACTCGTATTTGTCCTCGACTAAATCAAATTGAAACGATGGAAATTCGTAAGATTGTCTGCTTCCTTTTTAGGGGAATCATTGTGTGTAAAAATAGCATCAAAGTGAATTCAATAACGCAATTTCCTCATGCTTTTAGCGTCTTTACACATTGCGAAAAAGTGGCAGGCGCGACGTAACTTTGGACATCTCCAGGCTTGCTCTTTACTTGAATGCTCTTTTACAGGTAATATTATCATATTACTCCCCCGGGACATTAAGAGATAAAAGGTAGGGAGATATTGAGTGTGTCCATAAGAATAAATTTGAAAGGAAAACAGCTAGAAACAAAAGCAAGGTAGCAAGTACAAGTGGAGACAGTCATGGATGGATCCATGACAAGTATCAGAGAAAGTGCGGGGAAAGTAAAGTGAAGAAACTGAAACTGGCTACGTTGGAAAATGTAGACTGCACAGAAAAGGGGAAGGACGATAAATAAAACAGGAGAGAATTGAAGATTTAAAAGTGAGATTGCACGACTGAAACAATTGAGTCAGAAGAAGCAGAAATACAATTGGAATAAATCAGACGACATTACTATCAAGCAAAAAAGAGACGAGCGAAATAAAGAGGGCAAAAGGAAGGAATCGGAATTGATAAGATCTAAATGCAAGGACAATGTGAGAACGCATTCAAACACAGTTAACAAAACAAAATCGGGAAACAATTAAAGAGGAACACAAGCAATTTTAAATGTCAATAAGCAAACACTGAAGAGAGAATTACAAAAATAGCATGTTAAAATTAAACGGAAAAAATCAGAAAAAATAAAATAACGACAATAAAAAAGAAAGCAAGAAAACAGCATGCATAAAGGACAACAAGAAAAATCAAATGAAACAGGAGAAAACAAGGAAATAATATAAAACAAAAGCACACAATGGAACTATATAAAACAATGAAAATAAAATGAAAAAGGAGAAAGCCGGAAAACAAAGTAAAAAAGGAGACACCAAGAAAACAAAAGAAAAAAGAAAAAAGCAAGAAAACAAAGTAAAAAAGGAGACACCAGGAAACAAAATAAAAAAGGAGACACCAGGAAACAAAATAAAAAAGAAGACAGCAAGAAAGCAAAATAAAAAAGATAAAACAAGCAAACCCAGTACAACAGGAGAAAACAAGCAAACCAGTTACATAGGAGAAAACAAGGAAATAAAATAAATCTGGAGAAAACAAGACAAAACCAAATATAAAAGGAGGGAACAAGAAAAACCAAATATAAAAGGAGGAAACAAGAAAAACCAAATACAACAGGAGAAAATTAGCTAAATAAGGAGAAAAGATAGAAGCCAAACCAAAAGAAACAAATGTGAGTAATGCAATGAAAAGAATGAAAACAAAAAAGGAAAACAAATGGACTGAATCCGAAAATAGCAGAAATAACATAAAAAACGGGAAAATCCCGCTTGAAGATGTAAGGCCAAAATACACGCAAAATGTAATATAACCAAAGCCACCTGCCAGATTCCCAGACGGGCAGAAGGAAGAGAGATCCCTGAGAATAATGAAAATGTATAGCGGTCAATACCCGGGAAATCCACAGACTCGAGAAATCTTGTGAAGCCCGCAAAAATGTTGTCTTGTTCCCAAAAAATACTAGCATTTGTCTTCACCCCAATAATTCCTCCCTTTATCTCCCTCACCCACATATTCCTCCTGGTTCCAATACCAACAAAATTCAATTTCGTCTATTATCGAACCCCAAATAGAGAGAAAAAAACACATATCTACAAAGGAAAGTCAACAAGCTGTGGAGGCAGCAGATTCCTGCAGGGCATAGTATAGTCAATCTATAATGTTGGGAAAAAAATAGATGAAAACATTTCTCGCCTCCACGAGTACTAAAGAGGGCAAAAGGTCTTTTGTGATGGAGTCTATAGTTATGTAGTAGCGTCCTCATTTTTTTATAGCCCAAACATTTTTTATTTTGGGTAGAGATTTCTGAAAAAAAAGTCATGAAAGAGAGGGAAGAATCAGAGGGATGTTAAAGAGATTGAATGGACCCCTGTACTCTTTGCAAAAATTGGAATTGTCTATATGTTTTGCCATTGTAAATACATACATAAAACTCGACGGTGGAGATGAACTCGTTTAAAAACCCTTTGCTTGGGTCCATCCTCGCCTTTTTCTCATCCATTGTCGATCCTGTAGCGTCTCTTTTAGATCTGGAGATGACATGGAGGACAAAGGAGATGTGAGAATGGACCCAAAAAAAATTCTTGGCATTATTCTCCCTTTTGCTTTGATGATTTCAATGGGCATCTTGGAGAAAATGGTTTTTCATTGATTATTTTTACATCGATTTTTCTTTGTAATTTTTGAAATATTTTTCACTCTTGTATATTATTTGGTGTTGCTACGAGCTTTTTGAATTTCGAAATTGCTCTCCATGTTTTAACATCGAATTCTGGCGGATTATTTGTTTGAAAATGTTTCTGGCCACGTTTTGATTGTTGTATCTTCTACGCTTTTACTTGGTTAAATAATCTTAAAAATATTGTTGTATTTTTTTAAATTTTGTATTTTTTTTGTACTGAAAGTAATTAATTTTGACCAGTTTTTCTGCTGTTCTTGATGGAATTAAACCTCAATGGTATTTTATATTTTCAAGTTTTCATACAGTAATTTAATTCATTTTTTTAATATTTAGTTTTATCTAAATGTCAAAATTTTAATGCATCAAAAATATTTTTCATAACTTGAATACGTTTTGTAGTTGACGCAGTTTTTGAATTTGCGTTTTCAAAAGCTAGTTTTATGGTTTTGTCTATTCTAAGAATTGTTTTTTTTAATCGATTGTGAATATTCCCTCCTTTTTATTCCATTGGAATATTTACTTAATTTTTACTGTACATAGTATATAGATTCTGAAAATTTTAATTTTAATTTAATTAAAATTTTAATCGTGGTCACAATTATTTTTCATTTTAAATATTTACTCACTGTAATTGTACTGCCGTACATATTCCGTTTTATTTTTAATCCTTGAAAATAATTATTCAAAATGTATTTTTCTATTTTTGAATAATGTAATTTTGAATTTGTTTTGTTCCATTATACTATTCCAGCACTATTGGAGTTAAATACATTTAATTTATGTAATATGCTGTATCAATTCTCGTATAAAATAACGTACAAAAGCCACGCATTATTGGAGTGCATGGAGAGAAATTTAAAATGTGGAAAACCGCACTTGGCGATAAATTGGCTTGCTTTTTCCCCAATTGCTTCACTTACTTTTCTCCAGTTCGATTAAGTCCTACGTTCTTGCAAAGGAATTTGTGGAAAGCACATTTTTTTATACCGAGGCCACATTTTTGCATGAGTTAAAAGAAGGATGACAAAAAGAGATTTCCCCAAGGAAAGGAATGAAGAGGGCCTGTGTGAGAGAGTAGCTTCCATGAAATTATGCGTGCCGTCACGATTGCCAAAAAAAAATTTTGTAAATAAAGAAAGCCGTTCCATCCCACAGCAAAGACGAACAAGTGCAGTGCAAGTGTTCCAGTGCATATTTATTTCCGAAGTGGATAAAAAATTGTGGCCATAAAAAGGGAATATTTGAATCCTTTTTGTTGCTGGGGATATATAGAAAAGGCTTTCACCGGAAACGTGACTACCTATAAATAAAGGATATATATGATATATATAGTGCATATATCCTATTGCAATCCATTTACAAGGAGCCACACGACGATGGGGCTGTCTGTCAGTCAATTTCATCTCGCGTTGGGACGCACATGCTGCCAGGGCTAAGACAGCCGTTCAACTCTTTTTTCAAGGATTCCAAATCCCTCCGGACACTTGCGGAGCACACATTTGTCATTTACATTTTTTTTAACTTTTTTAGCTCGTTTTTCAACGTTTCGTTGTCTCCTTTCAACGGACTTGTCTTCCCGGCTCTCAATTTTCGTTTTCCCTTTAAAATGGCACTTTCTCTACTTTTATTTATTTTATTTTATTTTGAATGAATAACTATAGTTTTTCGTTTACTTTGTTGTATGCTTAACCTTTTGTGTTTTTGTTTGTCTTTTTTCTTAATCTTGTTTCCTTTGCTGTCTGTTGTCTCTAATGTCTCTTTCCTTCCGCTATTTTCTCATTTTTCTGCCTTTTTCGCCGGTCTCACTTTCTTGTCTTTTTTACGCCTTTTCTATTTTAAAAATTTTTCATCCTTCTCTCTTAGCAGTTTTTGTGCTTGACTTATTAGTTGTCCTTTTTATTTTTGGTTCTAATTATTGCTTCCTTCGTTGGTATATTGGCTTGTTTTCTCCAAACTCGTTTGATATCTTATTTTCTTGCTTTTAAATTTTTTCAGTGGTTTCTCCTTTTTTACATTTTTTCAGTAGCTTCTTTTTTACATTTTTTCAGTGGTTTCTCCTTTTTTACATTTTTTCAGTGGTTTCTCCTTTTTTACATTTTTTCAGTAGCTTCTTTTTTACATTTTTTCAGTGGTTTCTCTTTTTTTACATTTTTTCAGTAGCTTCTTTTTTAAATGTTTTCAGTAGTTTCTCCTTTTTACAATTTTTTCAGCAGTGTCTCCTTTTTCAAATTTTTTCAGTAATTTCTTGATTTTAAAGTTTTCTTGCTGTCTGGTTTTTCTTTGTTTTTTCTCGATTTCTCTTTTTTATAATTCCCTGATTTCTCCATAATTTCTTCACGTTTCTTTTTTCTGTATATTTTTTGCTTTTTTATTTCTTTATAATTTCTTGATTTCTTTTTTCTGTATATTTTTTGATTTTTGATTTCTTTATAATTTCTTGATTTCTTTTTTCTGTATATTTTTTGATTTTTTATTTCTTTATAATTTCTTGATTTTTTTTCTTTATATTTTGTTGCTTTCTTTTCCCCCCATATTTTCCTTGCTTTTCCCTGTCCTTTATACTCAGTTGTTTGTCTCTTTTACAATTTTTCTTGCTTTTCCCTATATTTTCATATTCTCTTGCTCTCTCCAATTTTCTGTAGTAGAAATCTTCTTCTATTTCGTGGAGAACTATCTAGCTTTCTCTGTATTCTATGGTATTTTTTTTCTTTATATATGTCTGCATGTCTTTTCGCGTTGCTTTATTTTGTCGTTTATCTGTATTTTTTTACGATCTTCGTATCTTTTTCTCTATCGCCTTTCATTCTCCCTTTATACTTCATTCATTTCATTTTTCTCTCATCCCTACTTTTCCCAGCTAAACATTTCTCTCCGGTATTTTTACTCCACTCCCTTTTTGCTCGCGCTCCCTTCGTTCTCCTCCGTTTTCTATTCCATTCCTCTCTCGTCCTGTTGTCTCCTTTCCACTTTATATTTGTTTGTAATTTTTTGCGATTGTGCACCACCTTTTTTTCTAGCAGCGACTGACACATTCCTTTTTTCACCATCTCTCCCCTGTATTTCTAACACACTCAATGCCAAGAAATTCTTGGAAGCAACTTCACCCCTTTTTTTTTCATGGAACTGAACATACACGGAAAATGAATGTTCCAACATAATTCTTCGTCTCCCAAAAACAAACAAAAAAAAAATACAAAAAAAATTTACGAAGCTCTTCTTGGTTCCTTTCAAAATGATATTTGATTATTCCCCAGCACGACTCTTATAGGTTTCACCTTCCCAAAAATATTCCTATTTTACTCCTTGTCCTTACCATATTTTAAATTTGAACTAATCCAAACATTTTGCCGCTATATTACCAAAACAAAATCAATTGCGGCATTGGAAAACTTCATTACATGCAAATGTCTTGGTAATTTCACCCTCATTTAAAAATTTCCCGCCCCAAAAATGCATCACGTGAGTCGCTCGACTAAACTGTAATTAAGCCGTCTTGTACCAAAACGAAATATTAGCCATAAAAAAGGGGCCAGGAAAATTAATTCAACATACTCCGCGTTCTCTATAGCATGTTTCCTGCTATACCGGACAAAATTTACTGAATGACACGGGAGCCGTTATAGAGAGAATTCTTCCTATAAGAGGGCCATGCTTCACAAAACACAAATCTCCCCAAAATTTCTCCCCGGAAACGGGTTTAATTAACAAAATCTCCCCTCCACCCGGGCATTATTTAGTACCACATTTAATTTGACGGAGCCAGGCCCTCCTCTGCCGGAAGTGCCATTTCAAAATCAAGACCGCCTTTAATCGGATGCACATTGCCACTTTCTCTATGCATGTATAGTACAGTGCATTACTGGGGAAAGCAAGAAGGAGTGGGAGAGAAAGGGTTGAGAATAAAACGTGTCCTCGAAAATGGGATTTGAGAGAGCTCAGATGTTATCTTGAGGGTGGAGACCAAAGAGGGGGAGTGGGAGGGGGGATGAAAATAAACTTTTTCTCCCCCCCCCCCAAATCCACACTTTCATTTTACGGGAAATGCACCATACAAAATTCCCCACGGAGAAAGTCTCCCCCAGTGCCCGCATGGAAGCAATGACTTTCTCTTATTTGAAAAATTAATAATTACCTGGATAAAAGTTTTTGGATCCTCCGAAATGAAATGCCTTTTCCTCCAAAAGTCTCTGAGACACTCCACACGCACTTTCACCCTGTATATATGTACGTATACGTATTATATATATAGTGTATATATGTACAATGTATAAATATACAAAGCCTCTTTCCTTTCTCTTAATCTTGTCCCACAACTCGGAAATCTCCGTTCAAGTTCATAGTCAAAGTTGATAGTCAAAGTTGATAGTCAAAGTTGGAAATGACTTTTCCCTTCTTACTCTCCCGTATAATTCCCCGGGAATTTCGCACTTGTCACTTGCCGTATAAAAACGGAGTATTTTTTTCAAGGGAATGTTATGGAAGGGTTTTATACCAGGAGAAAAACACAACGGTAAAAATCAATCCAATTTATTTCTAACAATTTATTTCCACCAATTTAATTCAAACTGTATGAAGGCCAAGGAGAGATGGGAAAAGGGGGGACATTTTTCTAAAAAGGGAAAGATTCAGATGAGATAGAGGAACTGAGAAGAGCTTGAGCACTGGAAGAGTGGCGAGGCACAACTGAGAGCAGAGTCTTCTTTCTCCCACACGAATCACTTGGCTTCTGAAGGGGAGACGAGTCCATCCTGGAGTTTTTTTGGGGTCTTTCCTTTACCGTGGAAGCCCGAAAACTCTGCGCCAAACTCTCGCTGTCTCCCTCGCTCATCTGTGTGCTCTCCGCTTTTATCTCCCGGACTCAGATTCTCAGTTTCTTTCGGGGAATTTCCCGTCCTTGCATCCCTCCTGATCCGTTCTGGCGTTGCAAGAGTTCCGAAACTCCCATTATATTTCTTGCTGATTTACTCTCTCTCTCTCTCTCTGTTTCGGTTTTTGTCTCCATCTCTTTGTGGATTTACTTATGGTAGTTGTGGACCTTATGGAGAAAGTGACAGTGACTTTATCCATGGAGTACTTTCTCTTTCCTTTTCTTCTGGCATTGGTATAAAAATATTGTATAATGTTTTTCCCTTTCTCTCTTTTTTTGATGATCCGTCTCGTTCTCACTCATTTTTTCTGTCTCTTTTCATACGTTTTTCTCAGTATTTCGTTTTCTCTCGGTTATATCACTCTCTCGCATACTCATTGCGCCTCTTTCCTTCTCTTTGTCTCTCTCATTCTCTTTCTATTTGTCTTTCTAGCTCTCTATTTCTCTCCTTGTCATTCTGTTTCTATTTGCTTTCTCGCTTTTTCCCTTTTGTGTCCTATTCATTCTCTTTGGCCCACTCTCATTCGCTTTCTCTGTCTTTCTCTTTGTCTCTCTACCTCTTTATCTCCTTCTTTCTGCCTTTTCTCTCTCTCTCTCTCCCTCATTCTAATATTCATTCTTGTTTTCTCTCTCTCTTTGCCTCTCCGTCTTTATATATTTCTGCTTTTCTCTCTAATTCTCATTGCTGTTCTTCTTTTCTCTTTCTCTCTCTCATTCGCTATTTTTGTCTGTCTCTCGGTCCTTCTCTCGTCGTCTCTTTCTCTATCCCTGTCCCTCATTTTCTTTTTCCCGGTCTGTGTGTATATCTCTCTTATTCTATTTCTTGCTACATTTCTCCCTGTATCTCTCGTTCTGTATCTCTGTCTTTCTCCCATTCCCTTTGTCCCTGCCTTTATCTCTCTCTTCTTCTCTTTCTGTCTTTGTCCCTCACTCTCTCATTTTATTTCTGTGTTCGTGTCTCAGTCTTTCATTCTCGTTTTCTCTGACTATCTCTCTCGCTCTATTTTCTCTCTGATTTTCACTTACGCTTTCTCCTCTCGGATGATCTCTAGCTCTTTTTTCTCCGAGTTTTTCTTGCACAATTTTTGCTCACTTCTTTCTCTTTCTCTTTTTACTCTCTTTTTTACTCTCTGACTTCCTCTTTTTCCGCCTCTAAATTCTCTTTTGTTTCTTGTCTCTCTCCGGGATTCTGCTACTATCTCTTCCTTTGTCCTCCCGTTCTTCTCTACTTTCGTTTTTAGTTTCTTGAATTTATCTGTCTCTCCGGCTTCCCTGGTATCTTTCTTTCTCCTAAGCTTCATATTTCTTGGAATTTTCCCCCTCTAAATATTTCCTTGTCTCCGACTCTAGCCTGTGCTTCTCCTTTTTTTTTCTACCCCATGGTTTCCTTGTCTTTTTGGCTCATTTTTCTAAGTTCCCCCTTGCATATGTCGCTTCTGACTCTCACGAATATTTTTTAGTGTGGTAGTATAGGAATTTAGTAAAGTTTTCCCTTCACTTGTAGTATATTTTGGTGGGGGAGGAGAGATGTAGACATTGAATTTCCCTCATCTCTATAAATGTAATGTGCATGACCAGGGAGGGGGATGCTTTTTCGGATATTCTTTTTTTTTTTACTTCATCCGAAAAAAGAAGAATATATTTCATCCTCAATACGTAGTACATACATACTGGGCTTCCCCCTTACAGTTCTTTTCTCCGTCATCAGTTTTGGGCGGTTAGGATTCTTCCTGCCACAAAAAAACTTTTTTCTCTTTACCACTCCAACAGATTCTTTTTCTCAAGTTCAAGTCGGGAACTTGTAGAGTTTTTCTTAGGGAGAATAAATTCTTTTGCTTTCCGTCCTAACAAAATTTTCTCTGCAATTTCTCCGACTCTTGGGATGCTGGAGCGTTTCTTTTTGGGGATCTTTTTCGTACTAGATTGCTTGCAATATCATCTTTCTCTCTATCATTTGACACTATAGTACATCTTGAATTTATCCTTGCTTTTATTGGCAACCCAATATCGTCTCTTTCTTACGCCATTTTTTTTTAATTTTTGTTGTCTCTTTCCTTCTCCTTCTCATTACAGTTGGAGTCTCTCTGTATAACAAGCATCTGTATATAATCTGTATATAATCTGTGTATAATCTGTATATAATCTGTATATAATCTGTATAATCTGTATAACAAGCACGGAAAATATGGTCATATATGACGATATTTTCCGTGTAACAAAATTTGTATGTTTAGACTCCTTTTTAGTTAGTTTTGTTTACTTTTTTTTTTAACTTTTTGACTATTTTCTTAATTTTTGTTATCGGTTAATTCGTCTTTCCTTTGATTTTACTGTCACTTCTGTCTCTTCCTTTTTTGGCTATTGTTCGCTCTTATCTCCTTGAATAGGCTCTTATTTTTCATTCATGCCCCAAAATTGCCCCCGGGCCTTTTCTTCCCAGAATATTTATCCGTAGACGGCTTTCACTCACCAACATGTTGTCGCTCCATTTGATGGAACGTTCTTCCGTCAAAAGAAACATTTCATTAAATTGTTGGATTGTGTGATAAAATGGTAGGAAATGAAGTCAAAATGACTTGGTGCGTATAAAAAAAAGTTTGGAAGAAAGTTGAAACTTTTTTGGCCAGAATCACATTTTTATATATTTTAACCCTTTCACCAGCTCCTCCGTTGCCATGGGCGTTTCTTCTATTTAATTTCACGTCCATGCAAACAGCTTCTTTACCCGTACTTTCTGGAAACCTTCTAGGATTGTTATTTTTGTTCATTAAATTCAAGATAAATTTCAAGATAAATTCCCGCCAAATTGAGGAACAGAAATTGGAGGAGCTATCAAATTTCTCCAGGATATGATTCCGTGTAAAAAAAACAAGGTTTAACCCACATGATTTTGGTAGGGACAATTAAACTGCTGGAAAAAGTAAAAAAAAAACTTCTCCTTCTATTTCCAAAAGGCCATAAAGAGAGAATTATCCGGTAAAATACGGCTTTTTTACGTTGTCAAGGCGCTCTCATCTTTCCTTTTCGGCCTCCTCCTTCATCTTCCTCCGTCCATCTCCACCAAATGTTATCAACCCCAGACACATAATGTTTATTTATTTTCCCCTCCAATTTCCCACTCTTTCTCCCCCTTTCTTCCCCTGAAAAAATGGATTCTAAAAATAGGAATATATCCTCCCACAAAATTTGTCTTTAACCAAGTATCCCCGTCACATCCTTTCCCTTTTTTTTAATTGCAAAAATATATACTCCCAGAAAAAATTCACATGCAAATCTCAAAATAAAGATGGGTAAGATATTTTCCTATATAAGAGATACGTCAAAGCAATTTGTACGGGGAGATATGAGCACAAAATATAAGTTCGTGCCAACAAATGGTTGGTATACAACTCCGCCATAAAATCCGGAAAACATTGTCATAAATATCAACCCGAAAAAATGCACATGCATGCTTACATGCATTTTCCGTATGTATACACATTTCTATTTGTACACGCTCTAGCCATCAGTCATTGCACAAGAGACAAAAATGCACTTTCTAGCTTCAATCAGATCCAAACGCAAAACGAGGAGACTGCCAAACAACCACAAAATACATTAAAAAGGATGAAATTAAAATGAAAACAAGGAAGGACGGAGCAACCGGAAGGAAACGCCGATTTAATTTAAAACAAAATTAATTAAAACAAATGAGGAAAAAGACAAGAAAAATAGAAAAAGAGAGAGAAAGGACAAATGCGGGAACATAAGGACAAAGATGTGGACAAAGGGACAGAAAATAGTACGAAAAACGGATTAGAAGATACGGAAATGTGATACAAAATTCAGAGAAATAAAGACAAAAAAAAATAGAAGAAGAATACAAAATCAGCGAAAGCGTCAAGCAAAAAATGGAAGAATGAAAAAACAGCAGCGAATGTGTGAAGAATAAAGGGAGAAAAAAGCAAAAAAAATACGTGACAAAAATGGGAAAATATTAAAAGGAAAGAGGAAAATAAGCACATAGGAAAAATGGAAACAGAAAAAACGCATTACACACAAAATCACGCAGAAATGAATGCACAGAAGGATCCAGAAAGGAAAGCAAACGGGAAGAATATCGAAATAAGCAAAATAAAAAAGAGAATACATAGTCTCAATCAGGGATTGAAATCCCCCATTTAAAACCGTATCAGAATAGAGAGGAAGCCAAAATTTAAAAAAAAAATGCATGGAAACAAGTACATAAAGAAGCAAGTGAGACGAGAGAGACGCTCTAAAGAAAAAAGACTCTCATTCAAACATGTCACATTTTGTTATTATTTGTTTACACAATCTCCTATATGCAGTAGCTGGAAGAGCCAAAGTATACAGATTTGTTGAATGAATCCCTACACAAATGATGATGTTCAAAGAGAATATAGGGACATAATGGTAAATATGTACCTTCCACACATTACAGAGTGTGTGGTTGAGTAGAATTCCTATTATTAAAGAGACACTTCCTGTTTCCTACAGAGTCTCTCTCTCTCTCCTCGTGTATTTTTAGGACTCATTCAAAGTCATAAGCAGGAGTAGTTTGGATTAAAATTGCACCGTAAAAAAATCTTCTCTCTCCATACTAAAATGTGTGTACAAATCACTCTCTGACGATATTTATAGTTCTTCTCTTACAATTGGTCTGGCTTCTCAAAAGTGCTTTTCAAGGGGGGAGAGAAATGAGGATGAATAATAGGAGTAAATTCTGATTCGAGCGGGGACGAAGATTTATTGTTGGGGTGTCAATTGCCTTGGTGTTGCGTAATAATGTTAATGCATTAAATGGATGAAACAACGGATGGAGATAAAAATACAATTTTAATCAGTTAAATTTTTAATAACCCTCGAATCTCTGCTTATTTTGCTGAAATACCGAAATAAAAGAGGTTTCTTGGGGGAAATTCGCTATTTAGAAGATCCGGCTCGAAGGACCAAAATAAAGGTGCCCCATAATCCTTCATTGACCAAGGCCATTCACACAGTCCTATCAGGATGTGCTCATTATTTACGAAAATAAGAAGGAAAAACGGATCAGCTATGTAATTGCTTATCCAATTGAAAATAATCTCTACTGGCCCACCTTTTCCCATAAAGACAAATAAATGGAAGTACTTACGTCAATTTCCAAACAATGAATGAGCTGCACCATACAATTTGCACACACACAAATCACAGAACTCTTTTAGTAATTCAGAATGGTAAATCACAATTTCTTGATTTTTCTTTGTGTATCCGGCTCGAAGGACCAATTTGTATCTTGCTCGAAGGACCAATTTATACAAAGGATCAATTTGTGACCGGCTTGAAGTACCAAATTTTATTCGGCTATCATCGCAAGCACTAATGAGTATCTGGCTAAAAAATGTAATTAATATCTGTAGCTCGAAGAAAGAAAATGTATCCGGCTCGAAGGACCAAATTATAACGGGCTCGAAATACCAATCTGTGTTCGTCTCGAAGGACCAATTTGCCTCCAACTCAACGTACTAATGTTATTATTGTTGTTTTTATTTAAATTATTTTCCCCAAAATGGAAAAGCGCCTTCGTCTCAGCCAATCACTGGCATTACCACACATGGGATCCATTTCCAGAAAAAATCTATCAGGCAGGAAATCCAATTTTCTTCCCTTTGAGGGGATAACCGGGTCTTTCTGATAGAAATAATATCCAATATAGGACAACAATTAAGACACACACGCAGAAGTGACTCAATATCAATTCGGCCCTGCTTATTCACACGCCAGATGGTTTCCTTTTGTGCACCAGCACACTGTGTAAGCCGTACCAACAACAATTATTTGAATTAGGCCATCGCCTCCACGGAACCCCGGAATCCTTCGCGCCATCTCAAATTACACAATTGGGTGAGTCACCATTTTTTCCATTTTTATTTGGAAATATATTTTTTGGGAAATATACATATGTTTTTTTTAAATCAAAAATATTACAAAAATCTCGATATTTCAAACCTTTTCAATTGTGAAAGTGGGAAGAAATGGAAATTCTTGGGGTGGAAATTTCCAACTTAAAATTCCAA
Organism: Disparrhopalites patrizii; assembly: GCA_034698585.1. Classification (NCBI taxonomy): domain Eukaryota; kingdom Metazoa; phylum Arthropoda; class Collembola; order Symphypleona; family Sminthuridae; genus Disparrhopalites; species Disparrhopalites patrizii. Next base: position 8,403 of record JAQGBT010002694.1, on the reverse strand, counting down.
AAGGAAATGTACTGTCAACACATTGGCAGAGTAATCACCAGAGAGATATCTGTAGCTTCTGTGTGCACTTGTCATTCTGGCCACAAAGTAAATTACTTGAGGGACTTATTACATGCCGGAGCGGAGCAAGTATTTATTTGAGCTTCCTTCCACGTCCGCAATCTTCCACAATTATTACTGGCTCTCCACATGATGGATTAAATTACATGAGAGTCTATTATCATAGCACGTCTCGCTCCCACAAGTGAGCCTCAGTTTATTCCTTGTCTCTCTCCGTTCTTCTCTTGGGGCAGTTGGAACTTTTCTTTATTTTCCGTCTTTCTCTATCATTTTCGGTTAAAGTTTTCAATTTCTTTCTTCTGTATCTATACTTTCTCCCTTTCCTAGCTCTCTTTCTCCTTCCGTTTTTTGCTCTCTTCATTTTTGGTCGAATGTATTTATACTTTCTCTCATTTTCCTGTTTTTCAGGTCTACTCTTTCTTTCTCTCTTTCAGATTATCTCTCCTCTCACAATCAGTATTTTCCTCTCTCTTGCAGTTTTTCCCTCACTCTCTCTGTCAGTCTATTCTTCTTTTTAAGTTTTCTCTCTCTCTCTCTCTCTCTTTCTTTCTCTCTTCTTCTCTCTTTCTCTCTCCTTCTCTCTTTCTCTCTCCTTCTCTCTTTCTCTCTTCTTCTGTCTTTCTCTCTTCTTCTCTCTTTCTCTCTACTTCTCTCTTTCTCTCTCCTTCTCTCTTTCTCTCAATATTTTCCTCTCTCTCTGTCTCTCTCTTTCTCTCTCCTTCTCTCTTTCTCTCAATATTCCCGTCTGTCTATCCTTCTTTCTCTCAATATTGTCCTCTCCCTCTCTGTCTCTCTCTCTTTCTCTCTCCTCTCTTTCAGTATCTTCCTCTCTCTGTCTCTCTCCTCTCTCTCTCAGTATCTTTCTCTCTCTCTCTCTCTCTCTCAATATTTTCCTCTGTCTCTCTCTCTCTCAATATTTTCCTCTCTCTCTGTCTCTCTCGCTCAATATTTTCCTCTCTCTCTGTCTCTCTCTTTCTCAATATTTTCCTCTCTATCTCCTTTTTGGGCACTGTATGAACCTTATATTTTATGGGTCTCTCTCATTGTCAATATTCTTGGTTTATCCTGATATGCTTTTGGGATTTTTCTCTTTCCATAATTATACATTTCTCCATTACGGATATAGCCGCTTTTCCCCTTGCTTTTTGGGTCTGCGTATTCCCTAACATTTCTCTTGTACAGAGTATTTTATCCGTCTCCGAATATTGCACTCCCTATAGTGTATTTTATTCTCTCTCGTTATTGCTATCTCTCATTTTGTGTAGTTCCGAAGTATTAATCTCATTTTCTCTCTCTCTCTCTCTCTCTCTCTCTCTCTCTCTCTCTTCTCTCGCTCTCTTCTTTCGCTCTCTTCTCTCGCTCTCTTCTCTCGCTCTCTTCTCTCTCTCTTCTCTAATTCTCTCTCTTCTCTCTGATTAGCTCTCACTCTCACTCTTCTCTGACTCTCTCCCTTTTTTCTCTCTCTCCGTATCAAGCAAGAAACAATTCATCATCAAGTGTACATTTCCTCTGTCTCTCATTTGCCAAGCACTTACAGGCCACAATGGGACGGCACACTTGCTTCCCGATAAATTATGCCACTGCGATAGAGAATGAACTATTCATTTCTCCGTACGCATATTTGCATTTGCCCACATCATACATATCACAATTGAACGCTACAAAAGCTCTTTGAGACATGAAGATGTGGTAATTCCCAAGCATATAGAGACAAAACAGCTGTGAGCTGTTATAATAGCCGTTATATTACAAAGAAAAAAATTACAATTCAAACAAAGGAAGTTTTAGATGAGAGAACGCCTGCACATCGTTTATTTGATTCTGTCTGAGCAAAGTGTGTGATTTTGGACATTCATTTTAACATCATTAGTACGGAATCTCATATGCCGGTAATAAATTGGACAAATGTTTTTTTTTCACTAAAAAAATCCTTCGCTTGTTAAAGCACCTTTTGGCTTAAATTTTTCACGAGACATTCAAAGGAGTTCCATTTTGAATTTGAACATTTCCGCCTTTTTTTGTAAATCAGTAAAAAGGTGTGTCGAAATGTACGGTAAATCGCGCCAATATTTGATCTATTTTATTAATCTCATTATAATGGCCGAAACTGGGGCATTTCGTAGTCACGAAAAATGAAATATTACTGCCCTACAAATGACCTAGAAGGCACAAAAGGATAAAATTTCCAGGTCGTTTCGTCCTCAAAATGTTTTTAAGACTCTTAAATGCTTTTTTTGACTCTTTTCCCTACATAAAACCCGCTAGTTTCCGAGATCTTTGGTGGAATTTTGCGCTAATGACTGGGAAGCCTTTCTGGCATGGAACAAAAGGTTGTCTTTTGGGAGGAAGGAAATCTATATGAGAAAATGTGGTGGAATTGCCCACAAATCCCCGTGCATTTTCCCAGCCGCCCACTGATTATAAATGGGAAATTTCGACCATGTAATATCATCTTTAACTTTAGGAATAAATCTTTCCCCCACCACTTCGGCATTTGTCTAATCACTGTTCTCCTTCAATGGAGATTTTTGGGTGAGAATGTCCTTTGTCATTATAGATGGTGCAATGTCACCAGGGCTGACCTGGTTAAAACCAGTTATTTATCCCACGGAACGTAATTCCTTGTGAATTGAATGGAAGACATTGTGATAACCTTTGTGTTCAGGAGAAATCAATGTTCCATTGCACTGCAAATTCTTTTCATCCGTGGAAATTTGTTTATGAAAGGCTTTTGAACACTACTAAAGCTTGGTTGACTCTGCATTGTAAAGATGCAAACGGGGTTAAGTCTACAGGGGAAATTTGGGGGAGAAAACTAATGTATTTTATAGACGACAAGGCTAACATATACAGGAAGATATTTTAGAAAAAAACCCGATTTGTTTTGAAAATATTTAAAGGGCGTAAGGGCGTTTAACCAAAGAAAGGAAACCCGAACAAAAAATCGGATTTGGCCATAAAGAATGTCCGTAGAAAAAATTGCATTTAAAAAATTGCATTTAAAAAATTGCATTTAAAAAATTATTTCAAACTATGTAATTACAAGGACAGAAAAAAGTTCCTAAAAAAACTGTATTAAAAATGAATTCAAGTTTAAGAAAAATATTTATTTAAAACAAATTGTTTGAAAACACAGTAACATTTTGCCGAAATAAAAATTCTTAGAAGAAACGGCTTTAAAAAAAACTTAAATCGTTTACAATTACAATGGCATTTTTGTGAAAAAGTTACTAAGAGATTCATGATTATTTTGATAATCGCTCTCACAATATAATTTTGATAAAGGACTCAACCCGACTTGTGTCCATCAAGAATGTTTTAATCTCGAATGCGTTAAAGTGCATTTGACCCAATTCAAAGCTTTATCCAGTAAAAAAAAACTAAATGGACGAAGGATAACTTTATATACACCCAATGCTAATTTTGTTGTGCTCTGACCAGAAATTATGGGCCCCTGGTCATAAATTACAGACGGAAACTGTTGGTCTAGGCAAAATTGTGGGACTTTAAAGATGATACGAAATGAGGCAAACTTGAACTCCTTGCTCTGGTTTCCTTTTCAGTTGAGTCAACAGCTGGATTATCGTGATTTAATTTTAATGATGAAGAAATGCATTTGTCTTAATTGTAATTGTTGACAATTATTACTAATATATGAATAAGTTAAAAACTGTACAGTTGACCCTCTTTATTATGATCCACTATAAATGAGCACATTTTCACCGAGATAAAATTAAACTGTTATAGAGAAAGGGAAATTCTGTTACTGTACACTGAGAGCGTATCCAGCACTTTAGTTTCCTAATTATAAGGAAAACGGGACGAGAAATTATTTTGAATTACAAATTGATGAGAAATAAAGATTAAATGTTGAAGGAAAATAAATAATATAAAAGGCCATTGAGCAAAAATTAAATAAAATGAAAAAAATCGAGGAAAAATTAATTCGAATTGAAGAATTGAGAATTGAGGGAAAACAAAATCTGGTTATTCAGCCAAAATTAAAATTGAACTATAGGCAATTAAGGAAATGTTAAATTGAATTAAATTGAGAAAAAATTCAATATGATTTAAAAAATTGAGGAAAATTTAAAACTGGCATAAAAAATTGAGGAAATTCTATAGCTGGCATAAAACATTGTGGAAATTTTAAAGCTGACCTAAAATGTTGAGAAAAATTCCTAATTAATTTAGAAAATTGAGTAAAATTTCAAACTGACACAAATATTGCTGAAAAATTGAAATTGTAAATTAAAATATTGAACAGAAATTGAAATTCATACATATATTGAGGAGAATAATTCCTAAATATTGATGATTTAGCTTTACTTCAAATTAATATTTTTAATATTAGTTTAATATTAGTTTAATATTAGTTTAATTTAATATATTTTTAATTTTTAATATTAGGAATAATTAGAAATTGGAACTAGCCTAAAGGAGATACAACATTAAAATGGTATCAATAGCGAAGGAAAAAATAAAATTAAAATAATAAATGTAGGAAAAATGAAAATCAAATCAGAAAACTTGGGGAAATTTAAAAAAAAAAACATAATTTTTTCATTCATTGAACCTGGGAAGAATCTGATGGTTTTTCTATGCTCAAGTCAACCCCTCGGAATGAGTCACCTTCAGGATAATATTCAGCTAATCCTACATAAATCCGCCCCGTTGATCCCTTTTTCTGCCCTTCTGCCTCCTATTTCATTTTTTCCCTTCTTTCTCTCTTTTATTCCCTCCGTTTTTCTCCCTTCTCCCTTTTTTCTCGTGATTTCCCTCTCGTCCCCCCCACCGATGTATTCCCACTCAAAACGCTGGACTTTCTCCCTCGTCAACAATCCTCCCACCCACCCAAATTGTGATCATAATTCCGATGAGTCCCAACATAATTTCCAGGTTTAGACGGGTATAAAAATCCTTTTTACCCCTCAATGTTAACAACGTCACACCACATCTCCAGAAATACAGCTTTCCCTTGCACTAAAAGGGCAGGATAATAGTGGAAAATGTGATTTCCCCCCTTCAAAAGTATTTCATTTCACACGCACACACGATAAGTCTATTTATTATCAGAAGAAAATGTGAAGGGTGGGAGAGGGTGACCTTCGGATTTGGTCATTATTTTCCCCTTCTTTCCCTCCCTCAATTATATATATTTTTCTATTTCCAAGATTTAACATGTATAGATCAATCAATGGTCATGTATTCTCATATTATTACGGTCCACCTTTCAAATTCTCTGTCCAGCACAATCGCAGGATAGAAAAATGAAAGATGGTTCAGCAATAAAGTATTGAATCACGCAACGTACGAAATAAAACATGATGATTCCCTTTGAATGTTTGAATTTCAAAGGAAATATCCGACGGGGCAGAATAAGTACATGATAACTGGATTAAAATTGAAAAATGCCCTACAAAATAATTCTTGACCATTTTTCTATACTATTCCCCGTGTTGATTTTTTTTTATATATACAATATTTTTATTTTCTATATTTTATATGCCATGCATTACGTACATAATATGTGTCCTGGAGAAAATACATCACTAAATTTATTACGTTTCTTTAATTTACCCATAGAGGAATTTTTTGACTCTAATGCCTTCCAGCCCTCATGCAAAATTGAATAATAATTTCGGAACACGGGAGAAAGGATGCCAGGACAAAATATATTTTTATTGGGATAAAATAAGGTGTTCAAAATGGGTAAATTAGAAAATAATGGGAAAGGTTAAAGTACTTTTTCGTTCGGGGGGAAAACGTGAGAATATTGTTTTTCTAGGATTTTCTTTATGGACTTTTCATAAGACACATTGACCCCTGAAATAATATCTCAGAACGTGCATTATGTGTAATGCAGAGAAGTCTCTCCATAACAAGCCTCGGTATAACAGTATTTTCCATAGGTATAGCAAGATTTGTCCTTCCCCCGTAGCATTTATACATTATGAACTTGTTCTACATAACAAAATTTCACTAACAGCAGTTCTCTGTAACAATATATTCTTCCCCGCCCCTTACAACAGAATAACACCTGATAGAAGTTCCCTATAGCAACAATGTTTTTTTGAGCGGGCAAAATGGTGAAACTAAACACCGCGCTGAAGCCAAATCATCAAGTTTCAAATAGAATTCTGAAATTCGCATTAAAACAGGCAAATGCCTATTTAAAATGTGATTTTTGTACTTTAGGTTCATTTTGCCCCAAAATTATTAATGTTCTGTGTAACAACATTTCTCTATAACAACAATATTGGTCTTCCCTTGAATGTTGTTACAGAGAGACTTCCCTGTACAAGAAAAGTGAGGGCCAGCAGGAGGTACAAAAACGGAGCTCCATTGGTAATTTTCCTTTCATTTCAGAACCTACTCATTAACTTGTCAACAAATGATTATTAATACGGCATAATGGGGCAAGGTTTTCGTATGCCAAAACAATTTGGACGTAACATGACGATGTGAAGAGGAAAAATCATGTAATTTTGACTTCCCACCTGACAACCCCAACATGCTGGGTAATGACGAGGTGATTACACAAGTAATTCCTCGCCCCCGGGGGTTTCCTTTTGAACAAACAATTTTTTAGGGGAAAACAATCCTTTTTTTTATTATCAAGAGGAACCACGCATTTTGGAATATTTCGGGAAAATGGCCGTGCTTTTAAATTTTATAAAAAAAAAGGATTTTTTACCCGGAGAAATATTGCCTGGGTTCTGGGGCATTCTCGGGATACCCGATATTATTTTCCCCTCCTGCCGCGTTATCAGCTATCCCGCCTTTCCCCGTCCAATATTTATTATACAAGCGGGAACATCCATTAATTCTCAAGGCTTGTCCCAGTGAATCTTTTGTTTTTTTTTTCTCCCCGGAGAAGAATTGCGTTTCCCGGGTGTTTATCTCCGATCATGTCATTAAAACCCGAAGGAGCATGGACGCGGAAGTAAACAAAAAAAAATTCTGGTCCAGAAAAAAAAAACTTGGGAAGACACAAAGAAAAACTCCACAAGAATAGTAATGAGATGCTGGGGAGAAAATATTAAAGAGAGCGGGTGCTCCTATAATTCCTATTGGAGCTTTTAGGCGTGTGCCCTCACGTTTTCTCCCTCTACAAGTAATTATCAACTCCACTGCCGTCTCACACGTCCAGGGGATCTCCTATTTCCTTGTGGTGTCCTCCTACCCGGGTTTTTATGCTGCCCTCAAAGATTATTCCGTATAGGGAAAGGAGACGATTTTTTCGGGGGGGAAAGGAGAATACGACTTCATTGTGCGTGAGGTCATTATTTACTGTTTGCTACCCCTTTTCAGCAGAAGAGAAAGAGAGCGAATATCAGAAACAAAAGGAAAGAGAGAGGGATGGGAAATAGCAGAAGGAAGACGGAGGAAATAAAAGGTACTTGGGAGTAACACACGATGGGGAGGAAACAGAAGAAAGTAAAGTGTAGGAGAGGAATTGAGAGACCAAAAGGGGACAAATGAGGAGAAAAAGGAAAAGAGAGAGAAAAATGGTGACACATAGTAAGAGAAAAATGTGACAAAAAGACAAAAATTGTAACACACAGAGAAAGAGGTGACCCAGAAGGAACAAATGAGGAGAAAAATCGACAAATAGATATCAAAATAATAACCAAGAGAGAGAGAGAAAAAGGTGTTAAAGAGAGAATAAAATGGTAACCAATAGAGAAAAAGGTGGCAAAGAGATAGCTAAAGAGACCCAAAAGAAATAAAAATGATAACAAAAAGAGAAAAGTTGACGAAGCAATAGATACAGGTGCCACAAAAAGATAAAAATTGCAACCAAGAGAGATAAATGTGACACATAAAGACAAAAACTGTGACAGAGAGAGGGAAAAAGGTTACAAAGAGATACGAAAATGGAGGCAACGAAACGAGAGAGACAAAAGTGACACAAAGAGATGAAAATGGTGACAGGAAAAAAAGGTGGCAAAGAGAGACAAAAAATGGTAATAAAAAGAGAGAGAAAAGGTGACAACGAGACAAAAATGGTAACACAAAGACAGAGGAGGTGACAACGAGAGACAAAAATTGTAATAAAGAGTAAAAAAGGTAACAAAGAGACAAAAATGATAACAAGGAGACAAAAATGATACAAAAGAGAGGCAAAAATGGTTACATTGAGAGACAATAATAGTAACAAATAGACAAAAATGATAACAAAGAGAGGCAAGAATGGTTACAAAGAGACAAAAATGATGAAAACGAGACAATAATGGTAACAAAGAGAGACACAACTGATAAAAAAGAGAGACAATAATGGTAACAAAGAGAGACACAACTGATAAAAACGAGAGACTATAATGGTAACAAAGAGAGACA
>JAQGBT010002693.1:0-22821 GCA_034698585.1 Disparrhopalites patrizii | reverse complement strand
GATTCCACAACCATCATCCTAGCCTTCCAACTATGAGACATACACGAAGAGGAGAGATGGGAAAGGGAAGAAGGAGAAAGGAGACGAAAAGTAAGAGACCCGTGAAAGTGAAAGAAAATGAGGACCACAAAGAAGACAAGTTGAAATAAAAAGACGTAAAGAGAGACAAAGGAGAGAACAACTAAATAGCGAGAGAAAAAAACTAAAAGGCGAAATATAAAAAAAGAGCACGATAAGAAATAGGTAAAGATAAGAAAAGGGGAAATATAAAGAAAAGAGAAAGAAAAGGCGAAATATATAAAAAAGAGAAAGATAAGAAAAGGCAAAATATATGAAAAAGAGAAAGATAAGAAAAGGAGAAAGAGAAGACATTGAGCAAGATAAGAAACGGAGAAAGATAAGAAAAGGAAAAGGATAACAAAAGGAAAAAGAGAAGACATTGAGGAAGATAAGAAAAGGAAAAGGATAAGAAAAGGAAAAAGAGAAGACATTGAGGAAGATAAGAAAAGGAAGAGGATAAGAAAAGGAAAAGGATAAGAAAAGGAAAAAGATAAGACATTGAGGGAGATAAGAAAAGAAGAAAGAGAAAATATTGAGCAAGATAAGTAAAAGAGAAAGATAAGATAAGCAGAAAGAGATGAAATGGAGAAAGATAAGAAAAGGAGAAAGAGAAGACATTGAGCAAGATAAGAAACGGAGAAAGATAAGAAAAGGAAAAGGATAAGAAAAGGAAAAAGAGAAGACATTGAGGAAGATAAGAAAAGGAAAAGGATAAAAAAAGGAAAAGGAGAAGACATTGAGGAAGATAAGAAAAGGAAAAGGATAAGAAATGGAAAAAGATAAGACATTGAGGGAGATAAGAAAAGAAGAAAGAGAAAATATTGAGCAAAATAAGTAAAAGAGAAAGATAAGATAAGCAGAAAGAGATGAAATGGAGAAATATAAGAAAAGGAGAAAAAGATGAAATGGAGAAAGATAAGAAAAAAATAAGATAAGGAGAAATGAAAAGAAAGAGAGAATAAGAAAAATAAGACAAGGAGAAATTAAAAGAAAGGGAGAATAAAAAAATAAGATAAGGAGAAATTAAAAGAAAGAGAGAATAAATTAAATGAACGAAGATAAAAGCAGAAAGGAAGAGCGAAGAAAAACAGAAAGAGATATTTCAGGATGTAAATAAAGAAGAGCGAAGAGATGAAAAATTTGAAGATGAAAATTAAAGGGAAAAGAGAAAGAATGAACCAAAAAAGAGCGAAACGAGAGAGAAGCAAAAGAAAAAGACGACGAGAGCAAAACATTGCTTGTAGCAAGCTACAAAGAAAGAGAGATCTTGAATTCAGGGGGGAAAGCTTCACCAACAAATATCCGGACGGATATACGAACATTCCGTTTGCAAGCAAAGATGGTTGCTGCTCAACAATGGATTGATTCCTCTTCTCCAACTCTTCCCTTTCTCCTATTGCTTTCATTTTTGCGATAGGAAAAAAGGTCAACGTTTTATTTGAAGTATCTACTTCTTTTGTTGAATCCTTTGCTGTTTTAGCCCCTTTTCCACCGTTCTCTTTCTTTTTCCTTCTTCCTATCCTTTCATCTTTTTATGGTGGTGGCTGAAAAGAATGCTTCAAGGAACGAGTTTCCCTTTTTTTTGCTACTGGGCAAGTTTTGAGTTTCTCGTTACTGGATAGCTGCTTTCTTTAAAACGTCTTTGTGTCATTCACCTTCTTTTATGTATTTTTTGAGCAATTTTTACGAGTTTGGGGGCTCAAATGAAAGGTTTCTCTTGTGATTTCTTCAGATGACTACAACGCACGTGGCATGAAAACCTTTTGTTCTCTTCGGTATTTATCCGTGTAAGATCTTCTTCAGCCGGCTTTTCAAAGGCAAAAAATCTCTGGTTTTTAATCTCAGCATCCCAATCTCAACTCTTTTATGTCCGATTTTGACCACTGCATTTACTTTCTTCTCTTTGTATAATTTGTTTCCTGTCTTCTACAGCTTCCCTAAAAATCCCGTAGTCTCTGCTTTATCTCTCCGATGCTTTTATACTCTTCTCCAGAAATCCTATAGTCTCTTAGTTAAATCTGCAAAGATTCACTTTTTCCTTGATATGCATTATATTTTCACATACGAGATATTGCGTCTATTTTGTTGACTGTTCAATTGTAGCAGCCACAACAGATGGATAAAAATTAAGCAATATAGATGTACTTGGTAAAAAAATTTCATTTAGTTAATCCGGCTTTATTTAAAGGAAAGGAATTTAACTCACATAGCTCTCGAATTTCTTCGGGTGAGTGAACTCCAGAAATTTCCATGAATGGACTTCCACTGGACCTCCCAAGAGACATTCCATCATCCTCAAGACTTTGGGCGAGGTTATGAGCAATACAAAAAAAAAAGGAATTGCCTCCCATCCAATAACTTGGAATTCAAATTGATTTTGAGGGCAGTAAATAGTAAATAACGGCCGAGTGCATAAAAACTGCCTTCAATTCTTTTGTGTGGGTGGATGGAGGAGAAAATCTGATAAGCACTTCTTTCCATTCCTCCGTGTCCTCTTTTCCACCAAATCAAAACGGATGTGAATGGAAAGCAATTGAAGGAGTACATACAAGACAAAGACTTTCTCCACATATCTCTGGGGGGATTTTGTGGGGTTAAACAATGGAGAAAGTTTGGGAGGTAGAATATAATCCAGGGAATGGAGAATTGGAGAAAGCTCCAGCGGTTGATATGCATTCCTTTCTCTGACCATTAGCATCTGTGGGGTGAAGTAGATGGGATTTTGATTCTTAAGAACTTTACCCTCTGCCCTCTTTGGGTTCTTCAAAATCCTCTTACTCTCTTATCGAATTCCCCTGGGAGGTACACTTTTTATCCTTGCATATAGTATGTGCATTGGGATGACATTGTCTTATATATACAAATCCACACAGGGATCAAATGAAATTTTGATGCCCATAAATGACTCTAGCACATGCACTTGTATGAATACCCTTGTACACAAATTTTACATGGAAATGTCAATTCCAAGTCTGGAGCATAAACATTTTTGATATGTCTGACTACGCAGGAAATAAACCGCATTTAAGCCGATTGATGGAAAGGAACAAGTAGGTAAAGGATCGAACGCGGAAAATTCCCGGTACAAATCCTGGAGTCCAATGAATTGTAAAACATTGAAACGTACAGAGGAATTACAGGATAAAGGTACAAAAAGATTGGCTGGCGTGTACGAAAAATTAAGCCAAGCAAAGTATCTGATTTTGGAATGATGGTGAAGCAGGGCGGGAAAATGTTAATACCAAATACGGATTTGAAAAGGAAGTTAGAGAGGTTTTGGGACACAAAATAAAAGTGCAAAATTTACCGGGAAAAGCCAAGCAAAAGATTAATAAAAGCTTTTAAAAGATTTTCAAAGGCATTCATACAACTCGTCTAACATTGATGAAAGCAGGTTAGTGGTTAACCTTTGTGCTTGAGGCAATTTCATGTGTTTTGTTTGTGCTTCATCTCCTTTATCTGCCCCGATTTTCCGTGTGCCTTTTTCACTGCCTTAAGGCTTAATTCCTCATGCCTACAATTCGGGCTCGTTTATTAATAACTATTTTGTTTTTTGTCTTGGTATTTATCGTCGGCTTTCTCTTTTGCTTTCTCTTCTTTTTTTCCTTTTTTCCCATGCACTTCACTATTTCTTAGTTTTTCAATTCCTTATATTGCTTTCTCGAGCTGGTTTTCCGACTTCAAGAAAATGATGTTCTTCCACATATTATTTCTGGCATTTCTGGTGCTTATTTATTTTCCGTCTCTAGTACTTTCTCCTTCATTTATTTTCCGTCTCTAGTACTTTCTCCTTCATTTATTTTCCGTCTCTAGTAATTTCTCCTTCATTTATTTACCGTCTCTAGTACTTTCTCCTTTATTTCTATTCCTTTTATAGTACTTTTTCCTTTATTTATATTTCCTTTCTAGTACTTTCTCCTTTATTTATTTTCCCTTTCTAGTACTTTCTCCTTGATTTATTTTCCCCTTCTAGTACTTTCTCCTTGATTTATTTTCCCCTTCTAGTACTTTCTCCTTGATTTATTTTCTCTTTCTAGCACTTTCTCCCTGATTTATTTTCCCCTTCTAGTACTTTCTCCTTTATTTATTTGCGCTTTCGTATAATTTCTCCTTTTTCTTCCCCTTTCGTGTACTTTCTCATTTTTTCCCTTTAGTGTACCTTCTCATTTTTTCCCTTTAGTGTACCTTCTCATTTTTTCCCTTTAGTTTACTTTCTCTTTCATTTATTTTTGCGTTCGTGAATTTTCTCTTTCATTTATTTTTGCGTTGGTGTACTTTCTCTTTCATTTATTTTTGCGTTCGTGAATTTTCTCTTTCATTTATTTTTGCGTTGGTGTACTTTCTCTTTTATTTATTTTTGCTTGCCCGTAGTTTCGCCTTTATTTATTTTTCATTTCGTACAGTATCTGCTTAATTTATATTCATTTTCGTTTACCTTTTCCCATTTTTGTTGAGCTTCCTCCTTTACAGCAAGCTTCTTCCTCTTCTATCTCTTTTCCTTTAATGTATCACTGTTATTTATGAAGCCCCCGCTTTGGCCTTGCTTTGATTTTTCTCCAGTAATTGCCTCTGCTTTCTCCGATCCTAAATTCTAACTATTACCTTTTGAAAAACTTCATCCTTTCCCCAAATTCTTGGTACATACCTTGTTCTGAAAATTCCTTTCCGCGTTGTTATTCTCGGGGCGTCGATTCCAAACTTGCCCCTTGCCCCAATATCTTCATATTTCCCCTGAACCTAATCTTGCCCTCTCATCCCCCTTCTTAATAGAACACCGACAGGGGAACCACAAGGAAATACCAGGATGACTTCCAACAGCTTCCACCTCAAGTTTTTTTTCTGCGTGTAAACGAGCGAGAGGTCGGTGGAATGTTAATACGAATTTCGGGCACAATAATAAAAAAAAATATACAGAATGAGGTTTTTGAGGTGGAGGAAAGAGCCACAGTGTGGATGGATACCATTGTGGGAAATTTCCTTCTCGACTGAGAGGACACGGAAAGGAACATTTCGCGTTGTAGAATGGATAGGAGAAGCTTACATGGCATCTCCCGTCCCCTTCCTCTCTATGTATTTATATGGTTTAATTCATGGTAGATTTCATTAGGTTATTACTGTGTGGATCGAAGGGAGGGGGTTAGCTGTGAGGGGATCTGGGACATGGTAAGAGCTTATGGTAGGGAGGCATATAAAGTCCATGCTCACATTTGCACGACAGAGAGAGAGAGAGAGAGAGGTCCAGTGAGAAAGGGAAACACAGTGGAAAAGTTTATTTCCTCATCGAATTAGGATATAATCTGGCTGGTACGCCATTATCAAATCTGTTTTTCACTATAATGCACCCCATACAGCTTTTATTAGGAGTCAAAAGAAAATCCTATCACTTCTACCTGACCAACTCACAATTATTTCCGCCATTAGTGAGAGCTCTGGAGGGAGAAAAAGAGAGAGAGAGAGGGAGAGAGGGAGGAGAGAAAATGAAAGTAAAAAATCTTTGGGGTTCTTCCATAGGGTCACTATACCCCCATGTGTATGGAGAAAGTCACACGTGTGTAGGTATATGATAATACTAAATGTAAGTGGCAGTATTAGAGACTTCCCATAAAATATTGACTAACAAATAGGCCAGGTCCATGTCCTTCGTTACGGGTTTCGGGCTAGAATTTATATCGTGATACGTACTTAAATTGCAGTTCTACTTCTCGGTTGGTGACACGCTCCACAGATATAAGAGGCCCACACAACCGGAGAAAAAGTCAAAGTCCGTGAAAGTATTAGGGGGAAGCGGATTCTCAATTTAAAGTTTTCTCCTCCCCTCTCCAGGCTACTAAATGTAGTTGGAGAAATTCCTCTTGGAAAGAAGTAAAAGATGGATTTAATGGAGACTTTTTTTGAGGGACAGAAGAGATCAAAATTGCATTGGACTCAGGAAGGAAGTATGGACTGAATCTCGCTCTAATGAGCTAATGGGAAAGAGAGGATCGATTTCGAAGTTTCTGACAAGTTCAAAAATAACAAGGGGAAAGACAGAGATAAAGCGTTGGAAGGTCGCGGAAGGTCATTACTGGACATGGAAAATGTGTCTTATAGACGGCATGGAAGCCACTTGAAAAGTTCAAAGGGGCTTGAAGATACGTAGCAAGGGGTGTAGAATCATTGCTGGAGAAGCGAAGAAAAGCTGAGATTAAGGTCAAATTTGTAGGGAAATGGAAGAAGTGCCAGCTTGCAAAAATGGACTTGAAGACAGAAATAGGAGAAAAGAAATAGATCATTCAAGGTGACACAAAAGAAGTTTCAAGAGGGAAACGAAATAATTTCCAGGAAAAATCGAAGAAATTGTACGAACGAATACAAGAAATTACGAAGAGGGAAGAGGAGAAATTTTGGTGGAAACAGATAAAGAGAAAGTGGAGATTGTCAGAGAAAAAAGTAGACTGTTTCTCTCTCGCTGGGAGATAATTAGGAAAAATTTCTAAAGGGAATTTTCGAGAAAGAACAACCAGAAAGACCAAAGAGGAATTTCCTATTGACAAAAAATAGAACGTCCAAGCGAGAAAGTCCGTCAGAGTAAAAGTGCAAGCGAGAATATCTGAGAAAAAAGAAGAAAGTCCAAAAGGGAAAGTTTGAGAGAGAAATAAAACAATGAGCCCATATAACATATTTCACAGACTTCACAGAGTAAAATGTTTATATGGAGAAGAAACGTATGAGATTTCAGACTATAATTTTGATTATAAATAAATATTAATGAATTGTGTCGACAACACAGGCGAAAATACAAAATTGCTGTGTGCTGAAAATAGAAATCCCACAAAAACTAAGGGGTAAATACGGTAATTATGCCAAAGTCGAAAGGGTTAATTTTTAGCATGCAGAAAAAGTTGGCATGTACTTGTACGTACATAGGCCCATACATATACATATGTGCACTTGTACCTCAGCATAGACCTATACACATATAAAAAGGCACACAAATGGACCCACAATTCAAACAAAAGAGCATCATCATAAGAGAAATGGCCTCACGGAAAACTCTGGACAAGTTGAATTCCCCATAAAAGGGAAAGATAGTGAAAGGGTGGGCAAAAAAAAAATGACGGGAGAAAGGGACGAAAAGACAAAGGAGGAAGGGAAGAGAAGTTGTGTGTGTGCCTGCAAATTTGCATAAGACTATTACCGGGAAGATTTTGCCTCCCGCGTCGTGATTAAATGGTCGGAGTAACCACTACTCAGTTTAACTAAACCCTGCTCTTCCACTGATTCATTGTGTACACACACACACGCACGCAGAGTAGAAGCACACAGGAAATGTTGGAGCATGCAAAAACTTTTCAATCTTCCCACACGAACCCTCCAAACATCCGAGAAGAAGCAGGGAAAAAACCTACTCACAGCTGTGTTGGCATTAGTGGCGGTAGAATCTGAAGTAATGGTGGTAGAAAGCGGATAAGGTAGTAACTACCACCAGCATTTGACTGCTTTTACTGGAACACGAGCGAGAGGGAGAGAGAGAAGAGAGAGATATACAAGAGGAAATGATTCCAGGAAAACAAGGGGAGGCATCGAAAGAAAATCAAGTTTATGGCTCGTAACCCCCAAAAACTTGACCTGGCATGGCACACCACATCAAATACTTCCCATCCATATAGATACATGTAGGGAGACGGTGATTCCCAAAGCGGGGAGAAAACGTGAGAGGCGCTGAATGAAGGAGGAAATGCTTCAGCATAATTACATGGGCAAAACTACTGCCAACAGAAAGAAGGTACCATTTTTAAAAGAGGCAGGAGAAAAAAAATTTACAGTCAGGGGTAAATGGATGCTGTGGAGAATTTTTCCCGGAGAAAAAAGGAAATATTAGGACGGGTTGTTGCGTGAGAAATAAAGAGAAAGCAAAGAGCGGGTCAGGCTAAAATAAAGGTGACGAAAGAAGACGTTGAAGAAGACCAGGAAAAACGATGCCAAAAAAGAGGAGAAAAAAGTGTTGTGGAATTTAAGAAAACCCAAAATTTGAAGAGAAGCCAATAAAAGCAAAAAAACTAAAATTAAATAACAAACAAATTGGATCTAGAACGTGGTTAGAAACTCAAGCCTGAACCGAATAGCAACAGATAAACTGGGGTTAAAAATAATGGAGAAGAGAAAACTCGAAAAATGGAAAAGAGAAAATAGAAGGAAAATCTTAAGGAGATAGAATAATGATAAGAAAGAAGAAAGAGAAAGTTGCGAGCAAAAAAAAAGAGGAAGTGACGAGCACAGTAAAATAAAAATTATGAGCGAAAAAGCGGTAACAGGCGGAATTAAAGTAAAGAAAAAACTACAAAAGAGAAAACACAAAACGAATAGAAGTAACACCCCAAATGAAGGAAAGGGAAAGCACTAGAGAATTAAGTCATAAAATTACCACGAAATGCAAAATAGAAAATACTGTAAAAGATGAGGCAGAGTTTGGAAGCGGAAATTTGCTTGGAGAAAGCGAGAAAAAGAGGAAAGAGCAAAAACTATATAAATGGAATAAACAGTACTCAAAAATGTGCAAATGAAGTTGGCCGAGACAACAAAGAGGCGGAGGAAATAAAGAGAAAAATGACAAAATCCAGAAGAACGAATAGGATGCAAAAGCACTTCACCGAGAGTAATATCTCGGTGGTAGGAGAAGGACAAAAAAAAAGAAGAGACAGTAAGATCCAGAAAGAATTGTGTAGAGCCAGAGAAAAGTGGAAGGACATAAAAAAGAGTGTGAAAGGCTGGGAAAGCTTGAAGGGAAAAAGGGATGGGGGGAAAGGATTTAAGTGGGGAAGGAAGGAATAAGAGTGTGCCAACTTTTCTTCTTTCAAGCGTGCATACTTGTATAAATAATGGCTTTTCACCAACAAACTTTTTGCTACATCACCCAAAGACCTTGTGGGGTGTCTTACCTTGTCCAACCCACACCACTTGAACCAGTCTCCTTTGTCCTATCACTACTCCATGCCTGTAGCTATCGGAATTCTCTTTTTTTTTTAACATTCACTCCTATGAGGGGGACGCAAAAAAAATGGAGAATCGTTCACATGATTTCCTACCGTGCCAATATCCTGTGGATAACCTGGGGGAAAATACACCTCCGAAGGTCATTGAATTTCTTAATTATATCTGAATTCATATACGAACACGCTATTAACCCCGAGAAACCTAACCTAACCTAACTTAACCTGCCCCGAGAAAATGATGAGCATGTGACTTAACTTAAACTAAATTAAATTAACTTAAATTTAATTGTGATTTTTCCGGGTTTTCTAATAACAGTGAACACTTTCAAATTTTACGGGGAAACCTAGTAAATGTCTAAATTATTCTACAAAAATATTTGATTTAGTGTACCCGAAAGTGGTACGACATGGTAAGAATAAGGAAAACAAAACCAAATGACTTTAAGGTGTGATTATAATACTGAAAGACGTGAATGAACATTTAATGTTGGCCTACCTCCAAGGACATCATCAAGGAGGTGCACATGAAAACCAGACACAATGACTCTCCATTGATTTTGTATACTTATACCCTACCATGTACATATGTATTTGTCCTATATATAAATATACATATGTATGATAAAGTATCTATAGATTTATATTATACATGTTTCCCCCTGAAATATCTCTCAAACAGTGACTGGAAAATTATGTACATTATAATCCCTACACATAACACCTTAATAATGTGATAACACCATTATTTATTCCAATGACAGAGAGCATATAAATCAAATCTCCGACGAAAGCACACATCAATATACTTGTTTATCACATGTGCAGAAAAAATAGGAATTTATTTCTTATATATTAACCACACAAATAGATACACCCAGGAACTGGAGTCTTGGTGAGGGCGACCAGGGGAAAAATAATTTGTTGGCATTTTAATGGCGGCTACAAATTGAAAGGGATCCGTCAATAGGAAAGTGAAAGCGATATATTGCCATGCAGGCAAATCCTTTAGAGAGAAAGTCTTTCTTTTCCCTGAGGAAAATCGAATTTTGGGATATGCAAGGGGAAGTCGAAAGAGAGAGAGAAAGCGTAGAGGATCACCCCTGTAAATAAAAATGTCTCGACACTTCCCCCCACAGGAATCTGTTTGACATTTCCCATGAAAAATATGAGGGAAAAGGGGCAGAAAATTTCTCATGCCCTGACCCGCTCTGTCAGTCTCAATTCATTACTCTCACACACATGCAAAGACGGAGAGAGAGAAAGGGAGAGGGAAAGAGCGAAAGAGTGAGAGAGAGAGAGAGAATGAAAAAACGAGAGCGAGTATGAGAAAAAGATAGAAAGAGGGAAAGAGAAGGAAACCGAGAGAGATAGAGAGACCAGAGAGAGAGAGAGGAAGGAGAGAGAGCGAGAGTGATAGAGAGAGGAAAGAGAGAGACACGAAGAAGGAGTTTTCCCTATATGAATGTATACACCTAGTGATATGTGAAACTGAAGATTTTCTCCAATTATTTATGCATACGAAGAGCTTGATATAAATGCAATTCACGGAGCACCAATCTCCTTAAAAGGGGCTGAGAGAATGTTTCAAGGAAGAAGCAGCATGAAGAAAAAATAGAGTAGACGGAAGAGGGAAAAATATATAAAGGGGAAAGCGTCACTTTTGAACTTTTTCCTTCCCCCTACGGCTCCTTTATATATTTCTTCTGCATAAAGACACATTAGAGACATGTATAATATTTTTTTTTTAACTTTTTGCATGTATAAAACCCTCCGATACCTACACAGTTATGGACGTATCCCATAAAAAAGCATGTCCTTTTCACTTTATCACGCTCCCCGATTCCTCCCAGCCTTGGTCATGCTCTTGCCAATCCAGAAGGGGCGGGTGTGAGAGGAAAAATTGCTTCACATCCGAATATGTGCTAGAACCATGCCCCACAGTACCTTTTTTCCCCCATCCGACTTCATGGTAACTAAATGGTTTTAATATGGAAATGACGACCCCGTCTAAAGAGAAAATGACAGTAGCCAACGCGGAGGAGGGAAAATAATGGAGTTCATGGGAAAGGACTTGTGACATTTTTGCGGAGCTAATAGAAATTGGGGGAGAGAGAACCATCCGCCAGTCCCTTTTTTCCCTGACACTTGAAAATGAGGAGAGAAAGAGAGGAATTGGTTGATATATAGAGACAAAAATGATGGAGACACGCACCAGGCTCAAATCCAAATCAAGTCAGGGAGAGACAGACAGCTGAAGGAATTTATAAACCATGAGCATAATCAGACAAGATGTGTGTGGGAACTCTTCCTTGGCAAGGACGGCAGGGCGAAAAGAGCGGGGGAAATAAGATAACGGGATTAGAAGGGAGAAGGGCGTGAAAATACGGGAAATCCACTGAGACGGATAATAGGAGCTGGGAGAAACCCAAGAATGTCAAATGTGTATGGGAAAAGCCTGGGAAGGGAATTAATAAAGACACAAAATCTTGAGGAGATGGGAGACAATCAAGTGAGACGCTATGAATTGAGTCACTTAATAAGTATAATAACTTATATTTATATCCCATTTTAGCATTGGAGGCACAAGAAATACGTCAAAGACGGAGTACAATTCAAAACTGGAGGAAGAGCAAGACACAAATACATTTTGAATGACGCTTGGAAAATAATGAGTAGTTGGCTCAGTAAGGGAGGAGTTCATTACGGAAATAAGCAATTACAGTGGGAACCGAAAGGGCATGCACGAAAGAGATATGGCTGTCTTTAATAAAGACGCACGTGAGTCAGAAGGATGGAGGACAACAAAAAGAACAAAGGCGGAAAGGACAAGGAGAGCGAAAGGAGGACGGGAGAGATTAAATCGAGAAACAGCAAATAACAGCGAGGGACACACCCGATACAAATAATAATACAAATAGCAAGAAGTAAATATAAAGGTTGAGCATAATTATAGTCAGAAAACAATCGGAAGTGAAAGTCAACAGAGAAGGAGGGGGATTATTTTTAAAAACCGGAGGATGGACGAAAGTAACAGGGATAACGTCGAAAATGACTGAGGAAGAAAACAGAGGGAGAGGAACGGGAAACAGAGAAAGCAGTAAACTTAGAGAGAAAAAGAGAGAAATTGAAAAGAAAGAGATGAATAGAAGAGAAGCACAGAAATGGAAAAGAAAGAGAGAAATGGAAGAGAAGCACAGAAATGGAAAAGAAAGAGAGAAATAGAAGAGAACCACAGAAATGGAAAAGAAAGAGAGCAATAGAAGAGAAAGAGAGAAAGATCAGTAAATAGACGGAGAAAGAGAGAAACATCAGTGAATAGACGGAGAAAAAAGTAATATCAGCGAATAGACGTAGAAAGAGAGATAGATCAGTGAATAGACGGAGACAGAGAAATGGAAAAGAAAGAGAGAAAGATCAGTGAGTAGACCGAGAAAGATAAATAGAAGAGAAAGAGAGAACGATCAGTGAATAGACCGAGAAAGATAAATAGAAGAAAGAGAGAAAGATCAGTGAATAGACGGAGAAATTACACAAACATAAATAGGAGAAAGAGAGAATAAGAGGAAACGAGGGCATTGATAAAAATGTTAGAAAAGAGTTCAATCAACTAATGACAACTCCAGAGCAAACTACAATTGCCAGAGACAAAAAATAACGAAGGTATAATTAAAAAAATGCCAACCAACTGCTAGTGAAGATAAACCAAGAGGACAAGAAAAAGGAGTGGAGAAGTGGATAGGACAGATAAATGTAAACCACGTCCTGTCACGTCCAAGTGCATTTCACACTCTTAAGCCGGAGAAGGAGAACAAGTTTTGAAATCCCGTGTCGGAGGGACGACAAGAGCGATAGTGGAGTGGAGGGAGTGAATGAGTAATTTAGAAAACAAGAAAGAGCTGGAGAGGATGTCCATAATTAAATACTGGAATAATGGTTGAGAAGCTTGAAATTAATCTTGTTAGGAGCGAACCACTTGATTTCTTTTTGCCCTCCGTGAAAGGAGCAAAGGAAAGCACAATGGGAAGATGAGAGCATCTATATCTGTATGTATACATATATACGAACTTATTCTCATTATTGATATGATTAGTGCTTGGACGCGTACAAGCACGGCAGTGGAGTAGAAGTCCAACAATCAGCAAATTGATTATTTCACAAGGCTTGACTTGTGCCACCAACATTCTTATCATTATCTCCGAATTTGCGTTTTCGACATTTGTGTGAATGCAAAGATGAGACCGGAGAAAGGAGGCTGGGAAATGTGATGATGACGCCAAAAGTCATCTCGTTATATTTCTTGGCATTCTTACCCATTGTCCCAATAATAATATCCTCTCCCATCCCATTATCCTTCCCTCTCACTCGCACTCAATCCAATCTGCAAGGTACAATTGCTGTCTCTCTCTATAAACTCATTCCCACGTCTTCTCTTTGGCTTGCCAATTGCACGGGCTGCTGGAAACGGTGTAATTTGCCAAAAGTGAAATATACATAATCAAAGATATTTTAAAATCATAAGGACACAAATGCCAGACAAAGGCTACGATGACAATTCACAGGGAAATGTAAATAATATTAATGAACTCCAAGCAGGAATCCGAATATCTAGAATGAAAATGAATGAGCGAATGGAGAAAATTTTAAATTAAGAATGCTGGACAAGGAAAAAGGAACATATAAATACAAAATAGACAGAAAAGGAGAAAGACTCAATTAGAATGTAAAAATAATGGGGACAACCGCAAAGAAACAACTTGTTCATAAACAAGAGAAAGTCTCCAAGAATTTCTAGAAAGAAAAACTGGGACATCCTCAACATGGAGAAATTTCAAAAGGAAATGGAAAGTAATCAACAGAGGGAATTATTAGAAAGAAACCGAGAAAAGTGTAAGCCGACCTTGTAGCTTGTCTCACAATAAGTAAAAACAAGACCCAAACGGCGGGAAAGCTCAACAACATTAAAAGGCAAAGCTTTCTGAAAAATCAGTACAAATTCATCTTGAAACACAAAGTAGGTTTGCATGACCGAAACGACGTTTTAAAAGAGACAAAATTGCATGAATAGAAACACAAAGTTTAAAAAAAAGAGAAAGTCGCTTTGGCATATATACAAAAATGTAGTTTTGATAGACAAAACTTGTTTTACATAAACGAGAAAGTTGTATTGAATGCAAAGATAAAATCAGTGGAAAACAAGAGATCCGCCTTGATAAAATGAACAACTCAAATTGACAAAAGAAAAGTAGCCAGAAAAGAGATATTATGGTGGTAAAAAAAAAAAGAGAAACTAGGCTTGGATCACTTTGAAAAAAATTCTTATGTACGTACTAACGTGAAAAAATCAAATGCCGGGTAAGTGGTGGAAAAATTAGGAGGAAGTCATCCTTGAAAATAACGTCTAAAAAAAGGGTCAAGCTGGAATCCTTTTACAAAGCGGAGTCTGGAAGAGACAGAGAGAAAAAGAGGGAGAAAGAGCAATGCACACCGTTTTACTCATCATTATTATTATTCCCGGTGAAAAGAGCCGTTCCCAAAAAATTCAAAAAGGGAAATGATATATATATGGATATGGTCTTTGACAGAGGGAAATAATGCGCATTCATGTATGCCGAGAGGAAATATGCGAGCATTCAGGAGTGTGAAGTGACACGCGGAGGCTAAGTGCCTCAAACAGTCGGAGTCAGCAATCAGACTTTTCCATTCATTTCCAATACACTCGCACTTTCTCTCTTTTTTTCTCTCACTCCACCTTTCCCTCCCATTTTCTCTCTTTCTCTCCCATTTTCTCTCTTTCTCTCCCATTTTCTCTCTCTTCCTCTCTCATTTTCTCTCTTTCTCTCCCATTTTCTCTCTCTCCCTCTCTCATTTTCTGTCTCTCTTTCTCTCTCTCTCTCTCTCATTTTCTGTTCTCTCTCTCTATCTCTCGGCGTGAAATTATTCCCGAGCATCGCCAATCTCCATTGACTTTCCCCAGACTTCCCATTTACACTCCATGTTCCGCCGATCTCTCACACTCTTCAAAATTTTCACGTGCGTTTGTTTGACCTTCTTTCGGCATGTCTATCTACATATCTGTATTTGTGCTTTTGTGACTGCCCTCTCATCTCCAATTTTCTCCTCGCTTTCTCCTCATACATCCTCTCCAATAATCTGCCCTTTCTCCTTCCTTTTCATTTCTCCCGGGCAAGTCCCCCCCAAAAATGTCGCCCTGAACTCACCCCACCAAAATTTTTTTTCCCTCCACACGTCTTTTGCAATGCCTTGGACTTTCTCCATTTCCAGTCCCTTTTTTTTTTTTAAATATCTCGTTCCTCAATTTTTGTCCCTTGCTTTATTCCCTTTGTATTTGTCGTTCCCCTTTTGAAATTCCCTTCTTTTGAAGAATTTCGGCTTCCCTCCCCGTCATCCTTTGATTCGAATTGCATACATAGCTTTTGAAGTGCCCACTTTTGCATGGACGACTTCCAGGGATTGTGAGAGGGGGCTTTTGTCCCATTCGCTGTGTGCTCTGGGTCCTTTACATTCCACTTCTGTACCTTCTTTTTATCTGATTATTTCTCCAGATTAATAGTTCCTATCACTTCCCGTGCCAAAGGACGGGGTTATATGCGTAGGTACTTTCTTCTCATCCAAAAATTTTTTTTTTGTTCTCAGATCTCTGTCTATTCCTTCTCTTCCATTTCTATACTCACCTGGAGCCAAGTTATTAATAAAAGTCTTCCTTCCTTTGACTTGACATACCTTCTAAAGAATATCCGTTGTCGAGGGAATCTTCCTCTCGGGTTTCTCCCATTTTTGTATTCCGGTAATGCCCTCCCGCCCTGGAAGGATGTCACCCCTACCGAAGATAACTGCCAATTATTTTATTACAAATTCTTCCTTTAAATATTGATCCCACGTGCTGGAATGGGTCTTTTTGAACTTTTCTTAGTACTCCCGTTTTTTTACCATATTTGAATGGTTAAAGGAAATTTATTCGGTCATTATACACACAGGGGATGGGGAAGAATTTAAATATTTTTTTCAGGCACAAATAAATGTTTCAATCTACTACCTTTCTTTCCTGGGGAAAAGAGGAGGACCTATGACTGTTTAATATACGGGCTAGTCCCTACTACAGTAGGACTTTCTCCGGGCTGAATTTCTTCCTGGAGAAAAATGAGGAGTAAGGACGCTTATTCCCCACAGTGATTTTTGCACGGGAAAAGTGCATGCCATAAAAAAGGGTTTTGAAGAGTATTGTAAAGTCGGACAAGTTTGAGGTGGTAGTTTTTAAGGGTTTCAAAAATACTTTGCCGAAGAGGGGGAAATAAAAAATGGATTATACTAAAAATAGGTTTTTTGTATGAAGAAAAAATTCTTTTAAAATTAGGAAAGTTTTCAGCCATCTCCATATCAGGGTAGGAGAGAGATTTTTTGGGGGCAGAAAGACATTATTGAAGTATGGGGGTTTGGTCGGCATTTGTCTTGTCTCTTTCTTCCTTGTCTCCTTTTTTCACCCCCGTGCACTTGTTCTCAAACTCGTCGAAGTGTTGCCGGAACTTTATGTATTCTCTCGATCTTTTCATCGGAATTTATTTCTTATCGTCTTTTTCTACCATTTCATTTCTCTTGAATGCTCTTTTTTTGCTTTCACTTTTTCTTATTCACCCTTTTTTTCATTCAGTTTTTTACATGCACTTTTTTTGTTTAGTTTTTTCATACACCCTTTTTATTGAGTTTTGCAGGACTTTTCTCCATTTTTATCCTGCATTTTTTAATACACTTTTTCAAATGGTTTCTTATCTCTCAGATTCCATTTTGCGGATTTCCCAAATGTTTTCCATATTTTATTTGGAAGCCAATTTCTTCCACATTTCGCTCCCCCTTAAACTTCTATTTTTACGTATGAGCTTTGTGTATTGAAACATAAAAAAACGGAGCCTTATATTTTATTTGAAACTCATGTGGAAAAAAGGGTTGGTAATAATAGTATGATGGTACTAAAAAAAATGAAGAAATCAATGGATCTTCCACAAGATTGAGTATACGTGTGTCAGCAGTGCTTTAACCGAGATTCATTGCTGGAATCTCCCGACTGGCCTTGTTGTTGTTTTCGTTGTTGATGAGAATGACGATGCCATTTGAGATGTACTTCTACCAGATGCACTTGTGCCATATGTGAGAGGGAAAGAGCAAGGAAGATGTTGTATATCGATCTCGGCCAGACCCAAAAGTCTCATTTTACCACGTGTGGTTTAAGTGGATACATTTCCCCCCTCAGTCACTCCCTTGACTGACGTATAATCGCTCTGTGGCCACGGAATATTCCCTATTCATCATCTTGATTACAAAACTTATCACGAGCTTCATCTTTCCCCACAGTCTTGATTCCATCCCGAACATATGTGTCTCCATGCATGCATGTATCCCTTGAGAATATTTTGGGGAAAGACATCCAGAGACTTGTACATTTTGGGCTACCCAAAAATCCTGAAAGATACCAAGGGATTCCTCAGCCAAATTGGAGACGGCAAAGAGAAGGCTAATGAGGGGAAAGCCCGTGCGGTGAGAATGAGATGTGTCCTCACATTTCTGCCTCATACACATTGTGACGATCACGAGGACACTGAGAGAGAATTTGTAACATCCCAACAATGATCACACCAAGGAATTACAAAGAGCCATTGGGGAGTCGTGTGATTCCATTTGCAGCCGTGCAAAGTCTATGAGACAGTCGAACGGAAATTAAATGTAAATCTCGGTGGAAGCACTGGTGGCGGCAATGGCTTTAAAACCTGGGGGAAAGTCAAAAACAGCAACAAGGGAAGCTCATAATAAAAACAGAAGAGTTGGCTGAGCAAATCCAAACGCGTGGCAATGGCCAGCCTT
Organism: Disparrhopalites patrizii; assembly: GCA_034698585.1. Lineage (NCBI taxonomy): Eukaryota > Metazoa > Arthropoda > Collembola > Symphypleona > Sminthuridae > Disparrhopalites > Disparrhopalites patrizii. Next base: position 4,918 of record JAQGBT010002693.1, on the reverse strand, counting down.
GAAAATGAACATTTCTGTTTACATGGAAGTGAGGGTGTGCAATAAAAAACGGGGGAATAGCTACTGTATCTAATGAGGAACTGTTTCCTGCCCCACATAAATCTGATACAATCAGGGCCGGTAGCAAAATTGCATTGTAAAGAAAGAGAGAGAAACAGAACGATGAAATAAGCAAAAATTTTAACAGCATGAGAGAATACCAGTAACAGCGATCAGAGCAGGAACAAGAGCGACGGAGAGAGAAAAATAGTGAGACAAAAACGGACAGAAGAACAAGAATAGACAAAGATATAAAAAGAAGAAAGCGACACAAAGAAATAAAAAAGACAGCAACACAAAGAGATAAAAAAGAAATCGACCAAAAGATAAAGAAGGGAAAGAGAGCGACAGAGAGAGAAATAAAAGGAAACAATGAAGTAGTGTAACAGAGAGAGGAACAAAGGGAAAAAGTGAACGAGTGTGGCACAGAGAGAAAAAGAGAGAATAAGGGAAAGAGTGCGACAGAGAGAGAAATAAAGGGAAAAGTGAAAAGTTCAACAGAGAGAGAAATAAAGTGAAAAAGTAGCAATAGAGAGAGAAATAAAGGGAAAATGTGAAAAGTGTAACAGAGAGAGAAATAAAGGGAAAAAGTGAAAAGTGCAACAGAGAGAGAAATAAAGGGAAAAAGTTCAACAGAGAACAAAGAAAAATAGTGAGACGGAGAGAGAAATAAAGGGAAAAAGTTCAACAGAGAACAAAGAAAAATAGTGAGAAGGAGAGAGAAATAAAGGGAAAAAGTTCAACAGAGATCAAAGAAAAATAGTGAGACGGAGAGATAAATAAAGGGAAAAAGTTCAACAGAGAACAAAGAAAAATAGTGCGACGGAGCGAGAAACAAAGGAAAATAGTGAGACAGCAAGAGAAATAAAGGAAAATAGTTAAACAGAGATAGAAAGAGGAAAATAGTTAGACATAGAGAGAATAAAAGAGAAAAACATAGAGAGAAATAGAATGAAAGAGAAATAGAACAAAATAGAAAGACATAGAGAGAGAAATAGAATAAAATAGAAAAACAAAGAGATAAATAGAATAAACGAGAAATAGAACAAAAGAGAAAGAGAGAGAGAAATATAATAAAAGAGAAAGACCGAGAGAAATAGTATAAAGGACAAAGACAAAGAGAAAAAGGGAAAAATGGCGAAGAAAATAATGAAATAACAAGTGAGAAAAAGATAGACAAATTGTTAAATAATAGATGAGAAAAAGTTTGTTAAAGAGTGCAAGGGATAGAAAAATCTGGAAAATAAAGGAGGGAGAGAGAATGAAAGAGTGACGAAGAGAAAAAGCGAAGGAATGACCCAGTACAAAGATGAGGTCCCCCACAGGAGGGGTGAAGAGCAAAAGAAGGAAGCTCCCATGTACTTGTCACACGCAGCCCAATAAGTCCTCAAGTTGGGAGAGAAAGCTCATTAAAAAATGGAAATCAAGCTCCTGCGACTCCTTTGGTAATGTATTCCCGCTCACACATAGCGAAAGACATCCATTTTCTACGGGAAAGTAAGGCAACATGGGGAGAAAATGGATTTTTACCAAATTAATACGGAGATGTACTCATGTACACATATGTAACCTTTTTTTAAAACATTCTCCTTGTACATCGCTCGTTAATTACCTTTTCACTCTATCCATATCTCCACTTTCTCCGCTTTCTCTTTCCCCCCTTCTTCCTGCCTTTGCTCTTCCTTTTCCCCGAATTTTCCTTCAAAAAAATTTTTTTTTTCTACTTTCATGTTTCGATTTTTTTTTTAAAGCAAAGCAGTTGATTAAAAGTCTTGAACCTGTGATTTACCATTCGTTGTGGGCATTCTGACCAAATATTCCCTCCTGTCCAGATTTCCTTCGTAGAAATTCGTCGCAGCCCGTTCTTTTTCGTGAGGGAAATGGAAAAACTGGCTAGGGCGGAGAAAGTAGTCTTCCCATGTGAAAAGTAATGATGATGTTGACGATCTCCTCTCTTCCTCTCCCTTTACCCTTTTTCTTTTGTCTCTTAACCCTTTTCCCGAAAAAAATGACAAAATCTACCACCGGGTGATTGTAGTAAATTGAGAGAGTACACAATATACAGGCAATTCCGGTTTCCTCCTCCTTTGTCTGTGGGAATGCTGAATAGATTTTTTTTTCTGGGGATAAAAGGATGGAAGGAATAGGAAAGATGCCTGGAGGGGAGATTGGGAGAAGAAGAGAAAGGGATGAGGAAAAAAGGACATGTTTCTCTATATTTTATATGAAGAACGTTTTTTTGGGGTCCTCCAAGGATCTCGTCCGGCTCAAGTCTACATAGAGATTAACATTCTTTGGGGAATATCACACCTGAGGCTACAAGATCTCTTTTTCAAGACTCCACCTCTCCCCTCTAAAACACATTCTTGATTATTTCAGAAGATGTAACTGCCTTTATTTCAATCTCCCTACTTTTTATTCTCTTCTCCATTCTAGTTTTTTTTCAGGCTTTGTCGCCAAGGCAAATGGATTTTTCAAGTTTCTGTTGGGGCCATTGCATTTTCCTCTGGCCTCTCCTGTGTCTTACTTTTGTCTCCGTCCGGATTCTGAGGGCTTTTTGCAAGCTACAAGCTTTGATAATATTTTTTGGTTTTTTTCCAATCTTCTGCGCTTACTTTTTTTCATGGCTGATTATCTTTCCCATATAAATTTCTGTTTATTCTATCTTTCCCGCGAATTTCCTGTGCGGACGACTTTCTTTTTCCCCGAAAATGTCTCTTTTGCTTAGATTTTCTTACCTTCCTCTTTTTTCCTTTACAACTTTTTCCCTTGCGAATGTTTTATCTTGTCCTTAAAATGCTTTCTTGAAAACGATTTTCCTTGAAAAGTCTCTTTACCACTAGCCTGCCTCTCTTCCTTCAACCATCCTTTTCCCGAGACTTTCTTCTTTCTATGATTAATTTTATTTCTTGATCCAAACAGATGGTAATTCATTTTATGATACTCTTTATTCTCCTCTACAATTTCTGTTCCTACAATAAAATTTCTAATGTACTATTGCCTTAGAATTTAACTTTATTTAGATCTCATCCCACATATTGTATATAAATCACATGCAAAATAATCTCAGTACATAAATAAATACATATGTACATATATAATACATATACAGAAACAAGTAGATTATTACACTTCTAAATTCTAATTTAGGCTAAAGGCATTGTTCCCTTTGTTGATTTCCCATTACCCTTCCAGGCACAAGTCAAAAGGCTGGCCTTTCCCCGCCGCATTGTCGGATATTTCTCCTTCACTTTCTCCATTAATGCTCCTTTCATTGTGTGCCGGCAAAGGATTGTGAAGGTCCAACAAAAGACCGTCATGAGAAAGGAGAAAAAACGGGATAGGAACCGAGAAAAACACGGGGATTTAATAGGGACGGAGGTGAAACGGGATATGAAGGGGAATTGTGCGTACATTTCCAGCACAGGCCTTATGTGTACATATATGGCCAATATAATAATGTATGTATATACATATGCATATAATTTCTTCCACTATCTACACCCACGACAACGGAGGAACGAAAGAAACTAGGTGTGGATAATATTGCAAGCCTCCCAACAAAGGTTGATAACAATGAAATGGCCTTCCACCCAGAGATTACTCTTTGTTGTCCCTTTATAAAAGCTCTTTCCAACCTGATTTGATTTGTCACCTTGGCTTAAGTGGGAATGCACATATTTCCCCCGGCATTTTTCTTCTCCTTTGCATCTCCCACCTTTCTCCAGCACTTTGATTCCTAATGGAAAATATGTCCCCCGTATTTGTCCTATTTGTCCAGCTTACCTGAGTAAGAGCATTACCTTCCGTCCAAGGGAAAGTAGCGTATATCTATAGAGAATCCCATTTTTTCCACAGGAAACCTGATTCTAAGCGGATGGTGACGTGGATGGGGGAAATTGGAAAGATGAGATTTTCGTGTGGACGTAGAAATTAATGGTGATGGGGTTCACGTGATAGGCAGTATCATCATGTTCTAATAAGCACCTTACTCCGAATTCTCTGCCTCTTGACAAAAGAAGACAGTGTCTGGCTTAGCCCGTGTTGTGTAAAAAGTCAAGGGGAACAACAGGGAAAGAAGATGACATGTTCATGGGCTATCCGTCACACAGCAGGACTTGGAAGGGTGGGGAGAAATGGGAGAGAAATATCCAGGAAATATAAACGAGAAGATCGTCACACACGTCCGTTTCTTCCATTGGAGAAAACCCTGTACAGCTGACTTAACTCCGACTTTTTTCCCTTCCATTCCACACACGCCTGGAATTGACGTACGGACAATTTCCACCCGAGGATGGGGCGAAATAAGTAGCAGAAGATATTAAAATCCCTGGAGATTTCCTCGAAAATTGAGTGAGAGTAGAGAGAGAGAGAGAAAGAAAGAGAGAGAGAGAGAATGGAGACATAACAAGGGGGAAAGGAGACAAATAGAGGAATGGGCAGAGTGAGAATTAAGTAAATCCTTTCAGGAAGGTGAATGCATCTACCTATAGAAATACACATTCTGAGATACAAGGAAAATTGTAGCAATCAAGCATGGAGGGAAAGGGGAGGAACGAGGGACACGAGAGAGAAACAGGGATAGAAGAGACGACGATTTTTAGAAAAGATGGAGGAAGAGAGAAAATAGACCGCAAACGAGAGACCAGAAAGGGAACGAGAAACAAAGACAGAGAGAAAGAAAGAGCGAACGAGACGATAAAAAGGAGAGAGAGAAAGTATGAGCGAGAGAGAGAAGGAGAGAGAGAAAGAACGAGCGAGGGAGAGAACGAGAGAGAAACAGAACGCGCGAGAGAAAGAACGAGAGAGAGAACGAGAGAGAACGAGAGAGAACGAGAGAGAACGAGAGAGAACGAGAGAGAACGAGAGAGAACGAGAG
>JAQGBT010002692.1:0-22828 GCA_034698585.1 Disparrhopalites patrizii | reverse complement strand
AATATATCTATTTTTAATGATTTTATTATTATTATTTTAATTATTATTAATATACATATTGTATGTTTAATTATTATTAATATATCTATTTTTAATGATTTTATTATTATTATTTTAATTATTATTAATATACATATTGTATGTTTAATTATTATAAATATATCTATTTTTAGTTATTATTAATATATGTTTAATTATTAATATATGTATTTTTAAATATTATTAATATATCACTTTTTAATTATTATTAAGAATCAGTTTAATTGCGTTTTTAAGTGGTTCTTTACAGTTTATTATTTTAATTATACAGAAATTATCCCTTCCATCCACTATCTACGAGACGGCCAATAGTTCGGAGGATGACTTTGACGATGAGGACGATGAGGAGCCGGAGGGAGTGGCGTCCAAGACCTCGACAATACAAGGACTCATCTTCGGAGCTGGTAATAATCGATATATTATGTATTTGTGATTGTCAAAACAAAATGGATTTTTAGACAATAAAATTATTTTTAATCATGGCGTCATATGAGAATCCTTTTGCTATAATGCGTAGACAAATAATTAACGTTTTTGTCATTCAAGATGGCCGCAAATCGAAAGGAGGACTAATCACACCAGACTCTCGGATGAAGTTGATTCAGGTGAACAGCCAGAAGTCCGCACTGCGAGCACAAGTCATTGTAAGTTGAGGGTAGAACCAGGATTGTTTGACCCAATATTTAGATATGGCTTAGTCAATTAATTAGGAAATATTTTTATAGGACGAAAATGAGTCCGATTCGTCGGAGGAGGATGACAAGCAAAAACAGGGAGCGACGACCAAGGTGACATTTTATTTCATTTATTATTATTAGAGTTAGAAAAAATATTGTTCGGATATTATGCACCCTTCCTTAATCGCCTCATCCTTAAGTTGACAGGAGAAAATTAAAATAAATGCGTTAAATGTAGGGAACCAAACGGGATCGAGGAGGAACTAAGAAAAATCAGGAGAAGCCGAAAGAGTCCATTTGGACGGTCATTTTAAGAACTTTCCGCCTCACAAAAAAGAGGCAGCCGCAGTCTTAAGAGTAATTGAAGAGAAGTACCTTTACATTTATGTACCTAACTTGTTCTTAAGTGAGAAGATCCAATAAAAATAATTTATTCAAGATAAGCTTATTAAATGCGCCTGGTGAAGGTTTGCCACAATTGTTTTCACACCTTACATCTATACATATATGTGCATGTGAAGGTCTTAGAGTCATACTTACAATTAGAGCCAAAATAAGTCCATTTGAGAAAATTCTACAGGAAGGGCACAAAACTGTGGAAGTAAAACTTCAAGATTTGTCAAGTTTTTTACCAAGAAACAACTACCATGTAATTAACCCCACAATTCTGCCAATTTTTGCAAATCCACCTTTACGCGGAAGCAAATTCACTTTTGACTTCGCAAAGTTTGTATTTAGATTTCACACACACAAATACATATTATATCTCTACATTATATTAATGTATACATATATGCGAAAAAAATTTTGTATAAATAATTTTAATCCAGTTATTAATTTTGTTGAGAAATAATTTTTTATACGTGCAAATCTCTATCTTAAATATTTACATTTTACGTGCAAATGTTTTCTACATAATATTTGTACTTTTCTGTACGCGCATACGTACAGTTAACGTACACAGTTTTTCTATATGTGCAAAGGTGTGTGAATTATTTCCATATTATGGATTTATGGAAAGTTTGCCTATGAATAATTCCTTTCCGCATGCTGTTCAATATACGCAGACTGAGTGAATGCACATATGAAGGGTATTGAATCAAAACGGCTTAAGTCCATATTTTTCGAAAGTGATGTTTTTTCCCAAAACGACTCTGCCATACATAAGCTACACATTGCTTGTTTTGACCCTCGGTCAAATATCACTATAACCACCTCAAAATTTGACCTGAAAATTGACTGCGCTATCTCAACGCGTTGTAACCGCCGCAGGTTTTGGCGCTTCCTGCAACTTTGGTCAACTGGACTTAAACCGTTTTGATTCTATACCCTTCATAATATACACGTGTTTTCTTTATCTCATTTATATTCGACTTCTCACCATTTTTATACTTTTGCTTACAATAATTCTTTAGATCAAGTAATCTACGAAATACTAGCTACATTATTGAATTAGCTTTTAAGCCAAAAACTATTTAATCCCGTTATTGACTCACAGATCGAGGAATTTTGAAACTCTAATGGCTCGTCTCCAAACGAGGAGGGGGCAATCAGTAAGCGACAATACAGATTTTATTTCCTTGGTGCGTCATCGAATTTTCCCCTCCCGCAGATCGCCGTTGTCTCTCCCAAATAATTTCCCCAATACACACCCAAATGGCAAGTGTCTGTCCAATGCCCAAAATGACAAAAGCTTCCCGAAAATGCATCAGCTGTAAGACAACATTTTGACTCCGCCCTTCAATTCCACCTCCGGATCGGACGGTGTCGCTTGAATTCTTCCTTAAATCCGCACCTGAACCCGTCCCAGAACTGCCCACGCCATCTTTCCCCCGTGAACGTCCTCGACCATCCCCAAAATCCTCATCATCATCCCGTCCCGTGCCACCCCTGGACAGATCCAACATGTTCCTCAACCACTTGTTGGGAATGCCCGCCTCAAATAGCCTTTCCATATTGTCGTTAAACTCCTCCCTGAACTTGGAGTTGAGGGGGAAGGCAAAGCTGACGCCAAAGGAGGCGGGGCACTCTCGCACCACGTGAATGGCGGGGATGCCCTCTCTCATGGGGAACTTCCTCCTGGTTTCAAACAAGATATGCATCCTTTGGGCCAGTAGCGCCGAGGTCCTCTCCCGGACAATTCCCTCAAAGATGTCCCCTGTTGAGAGGACGGGCCGAAACCGATCGAAGAGTGTCCTGGTTCTGTTTTCCAGGAGGAATTTCATGTGGGAATAACCGAAAATCTGGAGCTTGGACTTTTCCAGGGCCGAGACAGTGTCGATGGGGTAGGCCTTGCCGGGAACGGAGATTTTCGACATCACATGACCTTCGTAGACACAGGTCAACAAGAGGCTGAAGAGGGCCCAGAAGCCCCAGAAAAATTTCGGCACCCTCGTTCGGGGTGGGTACCTTTGCCGTAGGAAGACGCCCACAAAATTGAAAAAGTCGTCTCCCACCACTAAAATTTCCCGCCTCTTACTGGCCCCTCCTTCCTGCTTAATGGCTGTGCCTTCCTTGCTCGCGGCTTCGCCTTCGTTTACAGCGGATCCCTCTTCTTTTTCAATGGCTCTTTCTTCATTTCTAATGTCTTTTCCTTTATATCTAGTGGCTTTCTTATTTTTAAAGACTCCTCTTTCATTTCTAATGGCTCCTCCTTCATTTCTAATGGCTCCTCCTTCGTTTGTAATGGCTCCGCCTTCATTTATTTGGGCTCCTCCTATATTTTTAATAGCTTCGCCTTCGTTTCCAATAGCTTCTTCTTCATTTCGAATGGCTCCTCCTTTATTATTAATTGCTCCGCCTTTGTTTCTAGTGGCTCCGCCTTCATTTATTTGGGCTCCTCGTCTATTTTTAATAGCTCCGCCTTCGTTTCCAATGGCTTCTCCTTCATTTCGGCTGGCTCCTCCTTTATTCTTAATTGCTCCGCCTTCGTTTCTAATGGCTCCGCCTTCATATATTTGGGCTCCTTGTCTATTTTTAATAGCTCCACCTTCGTTTGTAATGGATCCGCCTTCATTTCTAATGGCTCCTCCTTTATTCTTAGTTGCTCCGCTTTCGTTTCTAATGGCTTCGCCTTCATTTATTTGGGCTTGTCCTACATTTTTAATGGCTCCGCCTTCAATTATTTGGGCTCCTCCTATATTTTTAATAGCTCCGCCTTCGTTTCCAATACCTTCTCCTTGATATCTAATGTATCCACCTCCATTTCTATTGGCTCCTCCCCTATTTGTAATGGCTCCACCGTAGTTTATAAAGGTTTTTCCTTTATTTCTAACACTTTCTTCTTTATTTCGAATGGCTCCTCGTTCATACCTAATGGCTCTACCTTCCTTTCTAGTGAGATTTTCTTTGTTTTTAACGGCTCCTCCTTCATTCCTAATGGCAATTTCGAGATTCCCGGTGGCTCCTCCTTTATTTCCATTGGCTCCTCCCGCACTTGTTCCTGCAATCAACCCCGTTGCCTTGACAACAGCCCAAGCTCCAAGAAAGGTGACAACCAGGAGAAGCCAGACCTCACCCCTAAAAGGTCGGTCCAAACTCCGCCAATCATGGGCCAGGGGAAAATCCTGGGGGACGGCCCAACAGAGTTGCTCCATATCATACAAGCTCGTGGTGTCCACGAACCAATGACGTTCGCCAATGAGACTGAAGGCCCCGAATCCAAAGTCCACCTCCCGGTTGAGCATCTGCCCCATCATTCCCGTCCAATTCCCCCCGCAGGGCTGCTGATGACCCCACATGTGTCCATCGGTGGGTGGGAGGATCTCGTAGCTGAAATTGAGTTGGCGCCGGATGGAATTCAAAATGTTGATCTCGATCCCCCGCCACGCCCCCGTCCTTTGGCTGTAGAAGACGAAGGGCGGGTAATGGAAGGCGGCGAGTCTTAGGGTGAAATTGTGGAAATCCTCGAACTTCTCCGGGAAAATCCGGAGCCAGTTAACTTTTTGGGGGTTGACAATGACCTTGGTGATGGTGTCCTTGAGCGTCACTCGGTAGGGCTGGTATTTGTAGATGACATTGTCCCTGACGATGACCGCGTTATAGACATCGTACTGGATGAGTGTCTCCAACATCTCCGCCGCCTCCCTCCCATCCAAGGAACTATCCTTGAGGAGACAAGAGGGAAATATGAAGTAGAAGGCGGCAGGATTCCAATGCAGGGCATCCCTCAGGTCAAAAAATACCCGTTCCAAGTCAGTAGTGAAGGCCAAGAAGACGATTTGGTCCTTGGTGCTCTCGTAAATCCTGGACTTTCTCTGGGCCCTCCGAATCCGGAGGGCTTTGAGCCCTTGTTGGTACTGGAAATCCTGGGAGGTCCTGTGACTCTTAAAGAAACGATTCGGCGGGATCTTGACCGTTGTGATGGGAATGGCCTGGAAATTGGGGCGGTGGATCAATTCCTGCATTAAGTCCGTCAGTTCCGCCAGGCAACGGGAGTCATCCGAGACGATGGTGAAGTGGATGGGGAAGAGCGTGGGATAATCCAAAGAGGCGAAGAGCGCCTTCTCTTTCTCCGTCCACAATTCATTTCCAGGACTTGGGGTCATGCCCGGCCATGCTCCGGCTTTTCCCAGAAGTTCAACGACAAAGTAGAAATAGAGGGCAAACGCCACTAAATGGGATTTCATTTTCTGCTATTTTTATAAATTAAAAAAAAATTATCTTTCTTAGCTGTTGGGAGATTTTTGCTGGACCCTTGCGCTTTGCGGTGTGCTTTAGACCAATCTACAATACAGACAATGGAATTTTGCTTTCACGGCTTTGTCTCTTTCTATGCTCCGTGATCAACTTCAGAGGTCTTGAAAATTTCTAATGCTCCTCTTAATCGTATAATTAATTAATTGCATACTCCAGAGTACATTTCATTTATATGGATCCAGAGGCCTGGAATTTTAAATAAGACCTAAATTGGAATAATTTACCTGCAAATTCTTTATTCTGCCTGCACGTAATTCATGTATAAAGTTGTATAAAAAACTTTGTGTTTCTAGTTTGCCGAGGAAAACCTTCTAAAAAGCAGCTATGTACAGTTTTCTCTTTATTATGCATGCAGAAAATGCCCCCCTCAAAAACTTTCTCCAGTTGTTTATATAGATATTTTTAACATTGACATTTCTATTCTATGTAACAGTGGAGTCTCTATATAACAACTCTGAAGGGAAGGGAAAAAATATTGTTATATGGAAAAGTTGTTATATAGAACATTAAATATGCACCTTACATGTACGAAAGGGTAGAAAAATAATGTTGTCACAGAGAAATGTTGTTATAAAGAGACTTGCTATATGGAGACTCCACTGTAACGGGTTTTCGTTATAATGGGGAACATTTGCTGATTGAAGGGTAACCGTTATAGAGAGAGTCGACTGTATACGATACAAAAAGATTTTTGTATAGCCACAGCCCCGGCAGTGCCAGGTACGGCGAAAGTCCACTTTCACTGCATAACTGATGCATAATTATTTTAATTGGCTTGAAAAAACGTTCACCAAAAAATTACCGCGCATTACTAATTCATCGACCGAGACAAGAGCGGAAAATCGTTTTTTTTTATACTCAATTTACAGAACGTTTTTCATTGACTATTTCCCCATCTACGTGCATCACAGGAAAATGTTGGGAAATTAAATGAATTTCTTATGCAGACCTGGACAAACGCTCGATTGATTTTCTTTTGATTATTTTGTAACACTCTTGTTCAAACAAAAAATAATTCTATCAACAATAAGCACGTGATTTGTTCATGATTCTAGGAGATAATGTCGGATCAATATCCGAGCATATTAATCCGCATAGGTATAGTTATATTAATATTAAGCATAACTAGGAGAAGTCGGCAGATGAAATAGAAAAAGGATGTTTTCCAAAATAAAAGTTATCGCAATCACCCAAGATTTCACAAAGATTCGACTTCTCGTGTCAAAATTATATGTAAATATTATGTACTGTGTACTATGTACCATGGAGTCTCTATATAACAATTCTGAAGGGAAGGGAAAAACATATTGTTACAGGGAAAAGTTGTTATATAGAACATTAAATATGCACCTTCACATGTACGAGGGGCCGGAAAAATAATGTTGTTACCGAGAAATGTTGTTATAAAGGGACTTGTTATAGAGAGACTCCACTGTAGTACATACATATAACCTATACATATAATATAGATGAACTTTTCTATAGAAAAAAAGCGGTATATACGTATAAAACATAATTAGAATTTTATTGTCTGAAATGTTGAGCTTTGCTTCTAATCAGGCAATTCCGGCGCTTCTTCCGGAGGCTCGCTCAGGTCGTTCAAATAGTCATGGTCATCATCCTCACCGTTATAATCATAGCCATAGTTGGAGGCATCACTTGCGGGGTCGTAGGTCTCCAAGATCTGAAGGGCTTCGCCTTCCTCCGGAAGGACTGGGACGGGGATAGCAACAGCCAGCTCCTGCTTGGGCAGCGGTTGGCCCACAATGAGCTTCTTCCCGCAAGGCCCCGTGGCCGTCGTGACACAAATGGTTTTGGGCATGGAGCATCGCCTCTTCCCCCGCCGACTCCGCTTCCCCTCGGGCAATTTGATGAGCTTCAGTATCCTCGGAGGCCGGAAGGACTTATTCCCCGAGGCAATGTTGCAAGGATGGTTCATGAACCGCCGGCCACAGGGGAAGGGACAGAATTTCGGGGGTTGATAAGATCTGGGAAGTCTCCGGTAGATCCATCGCTTTTTGGGGCAATCCGTACAGGGTGGGGCTGGCGGGTAGGGGACGATCTCCGCGCAGGTCCCGGCTGGGATGATGGAGGACAGATTGGAGACGGTGGAAAGGGACATCCTCGGGGAGCCGGATACTTCCGGGCAGACACTGCAGAGATCCTCCTCCTCCTCCTCCTCTTCTTCTCCGTCCCATCCATCCATATTTTCGTAATACGCGGGCCCGGAATCGGGGAAGAGGAGATCCTTGCATGCTTTGGTGATTTGTGCGATGGGATCCGTGGGATCGGGCTCATTGGCATTTCCATCCAAGGACTCCTCCTCCTCCTCCACTTCCTGGACCAGATTCATGGCTTTCAGATCCTCCCAGGACACTTCCATGGCCTCAACCTCGGGCAGACACATGGGGATCATCTCCTGCACCGTGATCGTCCTCTGCTTTAGGGCACGGCCCTTCAATGGTTTTGGGCAAGAAGAATCCCGTCCGGATCCAGATCCGGATCCGGAGTCACCTACAATACTATTCCGGCGGGAATCTCTTCTGAATTCTTCTGGAATCCCGGGTTCCGGAGGTTTTCCTCCGGGGGGTGCCTCCGGGCCGGGAAGTATGGAATTCCGACGACGCCCGTGGATGTCGTCGTCACTGGGAGCTCGAGACGGCTGGGGGGAAACGGGCTTGTCCTCCCCTCGGAGGACTTGCACCTCCGTGGGAGGTGGACCCGACAGACCCCCGGGGGGTACCCCGCCCGTCTCATGATGCACCTTAATTCCTGGCTGCTCCTTCGGGGGTAAATCTGGCTCTTTGTTCTTAGGCGGAGGTTTCTTCTTGCCTCCCGGGGGAGAGGCTGACCCCTTCTTTTTGAGCAGTTCTTTGTCCTTCCCGGGCATCCCGGGCTTCCCACCGTCGGAGCCCTGATCACCATCCCCGGGCGGCTTCTTCTTCCCTTTATCTGGCTCGTCAGCCCCTTCAATGCCCACCTTTTTGCCCTTCTTGGTCTTGGCCGACCCCGGATCGTCCTTATCCGGCTTCCCTTCATCTTCCGGCTTCTTCTTCTTCCCAACGGAAGGTTTCTTCTCCTTGTCGGGCGTCCCTTCTTCTCCCGGTTTTTTCCCCTTCTCATCCCCGCTCTTGGATTTCCGCTCTTTGTCATCTCCGGGCTGGCCCTTTTTCCCTGGAGGAGGCGTCCCTTCCTTTTCCTTCCCTGGCGTTTTACCCTTATCCGCATCGGGCTCTTTTGGAGGAACCTTGGAATCCTCCGGCGTACTTTTCGGTTTGTTCGGGTCTCCTTCCTTTTGCTCAGAGGGTGGTCGGGAGCGGGATGTTTCAGCACCAAAAGTGACTTTGTTGGGGTCCTTTTCCGGGGATTGTCCCGGCACTCCCGTGCGGCCTTCATCTCTGTCTGGAGATTCCGGGAAATGGCCTCCGGGAGGAGGGGGTGGGGATGTTGTTTTAGGAGGCTCGCCTTTCTTGCCCGGGTGAGGTGGGTGGTGCTTGGCACCATCTGGGGTGTGTTTTGACGGATGGTGCTTGGCACCATCTGGGGTGTGTTTGGACGGGTGGTGCTTTTCCCCTTCCCCGGGCTTTCCGGGTGGATGACCTTTGTCTGGTGGGTGGTGTTTGTCCCCTGGAGAAGGCTGTTTACCCGGGCCCCCCGGATGCTTCGGGCTACCGTATTCGGAATAGTAGTAGGACCCATCGGAGGCATCCTTCTTTTTGCGGCCTGGAGGTTTGCCGTCAGGTGGGTGGTGACCCTTGGGGGGTGGTTGACCTCCTTGGGTCACGTCCTCCTTACTGGGGTGAGGTGTAGGAGAGCCTTTCCCGGGTGGATGACTCCCTGGAGGATGACCTCCTGGGGGAAGGTCATCTCTACTTGTTCTAGGGGTGGGATGACCTTTACCGGGTGGATGATGACCTCCGGGGGGCAAATCTTCCCTACTGGGACGAGGAGTCCTCGCGGGAGGGTAGCTACCATGATGACCCGGATGACCTGGAGGGTGACTCGGCCGGGTATCGTCTCTACTGGATCGACGTCCGGGAGGATGGCTCTGCCGGAAATCGTCTCTGCTCGGCCGACGTCCGGGAGGATGACTTTGGCGCAAATCGTCTTTACTGGGTCGACGACTGGGAGGATGACTCTGTCGGACGTGCTCCTTGCTGGGTACCTTGTGAGGACGACGGACATGTTCCTTGCTGGGTGGCTTCCTAGGGTGATGTTTGTCGCCTCTGTGCTGGGGCGAGGGCTTCCGATGATGATCCTCCTCGTGAGGTTTGGGATGCCTCTCGGGCTTCTTGTAATACGAGGGATGCCCCTCCTTCTCGGGGGTGGGGCCGCCCAGATGCTTCCGGGAGGTGGTGGGGGAGGGCAGGTCAATTTTCTCCCGGCTCGGGGGCTTCCTCAAACCACTTAAGGATGGCTTACTCCGTTTTGGGCTGCCTGGAACGCCCTTGGGATCATCTTTCTTCTTCTTGGCGTTTGGATCCAGAAGTCCCGGGGAGAGGTCGGAATCCGAGTCCTTGAGCAAGGAGTCCGTGCTCCGACTTCGGGAGCTCAAGGCACTGAATCTTCTTAAGGGAGGAAGGTGGGGTGGGAGTCGGGAAACGAGTTTCGTGGTATTTGTACCGCCCCTAGTTCCAGCGGAGCCCCTGGGCGATCCGGACCTGGAGGGTATTCGTCCCCTCTGGGACGGAGATTTGCTGGACTTGCGTCCATCGTCATCGAACCTTGTCTGCCGCGGGGATCTGGGTCCTCCACTACTTTTTTTCCGGGAGTCCCCTCCCACAGAGCCTTTTGTCTTCTCTGGGTCTCTCTTCTTTTTTCTGTCCCGATCTTCCGGGTTGGAATCCGTGCTGTCCTCACTCGGTCGTCTGTGCGGCCTCTTTTTCTTGTCGGGGTCACCCTTTTGTCCAGGTCGTCCTGCACCATCTCGACCAGGCGATTCCTTCCTGGGACTTTTCTTCCCCGTCTCATCCTCATCTTTCCCGGTCTTGGAACTCTTTTTAGCCGGCTGAACTCCGCCTTCTCCGTCTGGAGGACGTCCTCCCTTCCCGGGTGTTTTCCCTTTCGGGGTCTTCTTCTCTGGATCATCATCGTCGTCGTCCGGATCCTCAGGACGTCCGCCCCTTCCAGGTGTCTCTCTCCCACGCTTAGAACGAAACTTCCCCCGAAGCTCCTTCTTCTTTTCCGGCCTATCTTCATCATCGTCATCATAATAATCATCCTCATCATCGTCTTTGTAGTCCGGCGGACGTGCCCCTCTCCCCGGCTGTTCCCTTTCTTCCCTTTGCCTCCGTGGATCCTCTTCATCCTCAGGTTTGGCCCCAGGTGTTTTTTTCCTGCCGGGATCCCCTTCGTCGTCTTTGCCTCGTGGTCTCTTTTTCCGATCGTCTCCATCCTCAGGCCGGCCCCGTGGTTTTTTCTTTGGGGGCCAATCATCGTCATCATCCCACTTGATGGGCTTCTTCTTTTTCTTGTGCACGTACTCATCGTCACTATTTCGGGTGGGTCGGATGGTTCTGTCCGGTCTTTCCGTCCCGTCCACTTCAATGGCAACGTCCGTCAGTTTTTTTCTACCCCCAACTCCATCCTTGCCCTTTGGACGGGGCGGGGTCTTCCCTTTTTTTGTCCCTCCGTCCGCCTCGTCACCTCGGGGGCGTTTCTTCCCCGGGGATTCCTTTCCAGGGGAACGGCCTCCACGTTTCTTATGGGGCTTATCATCATCATCGTCATCATCGTCGTCGTCCTTGAATCCGGGACGTTTTCTCCGGGGCTCTTCCCTATCAGTATAGTCCCCTTGGGGTCTCTTCGTGCTCTTGCCGGGGCCAGTTCCTTTGCCATCGGCCTCTCCGGGCTTCTTCTTCCCCTTCCCGGCCCCTGGCCCATCATCATCGTCGTCCCCTCCGGACTTCTTCTTCCCCGTCCCGGTCCCTTCCCCGTCGTAATCGTCCGTAAAGGGTTGGCTCTTGCCCGGTTCCTCTTCCTCCGGGCCATCAGCGTCATCCGCCCGAGGTCGTTTCTTCCCCGTTTTATCTCCTTGGCCTGGTCGAGGTTTCTTCCCGGGCTTGTCCCCATCATCCTCTTCCTCTCCAGGCCCCGGTTTTTTACCCGGTCTGCCTTTAGCACCCGGCTTCCCGGGCCCCTTCTTCCCCCCGGGACCGCCTTTGTCATCTGCCCAAGGAGCTTTGTCATCCTCCTCTCCTTTTTGGGGCTTCTTTTTGCTGGGACTACCCGCCTTCCCGGGTTTTCCCTCTTTTGGTTTTCCGTCACTACCCACACTGCTCGGGGCGGGCTCTTCCTCTTCCGGATGTCTCTTGGGCGGGGTGGTTCCAAAGAGTTTGTGTACATTCCGACTTATTGCATCCAGGGAATCATCCGAGGATTCCGGACTGGGGGACTTCTCTTCGAAGGGAATGGGCTTGAAGGGCTCTTTTTGCGGGGGAGAGTCTTCCTTGTGGGGACCCGTCCGATCTCTCCGGGGCTGGATCGGGATGGGTTTCTCGGCCTTGAGCTTTGGCGGTGTGAGGGTGGAGGCTATGCTGCCTCCGGAACTTCTCCTTTTCTTTTTGGAGGGCTCGTCTTTTCCCGAGGGTGAGCCGGATGGGCCTCCCTTTTTACCGGGGGGCGTCGTCCCCTTGGTTTTGGACGGCGTTTTCTGGGGCTCCTCACCTTCGTCAGTATCTTCGTCCAAGGGCGTTTTCGGGTCGGGGCTGTCCTTTCCCCGTGGTTTTTTTATTTTGCCCCCCTGAATATAGTATTTCATTAATGCCATTGCATAAAAAATGTCGAGAAAAATATTCATTTATTTCGACCACAAACATTTGTATCTTACACAAGGAATGACATCCGAAAAAATATGAATTAAATACGTATTTTTCCTAATTACGAATACAAATTTAAATTTCGGATATCTAAAATATAAATTCTAATTCCAACACAATTTTATTCGAATATTTGGACATATGAATAGGTATTCAAATACTTTTCGACTACTTTTAAAAATTTATTTGTAATGCAATCTGGCATAATTTGTAGTATATTTTTTATGGACGAACTAGTTATGTTACTGCCAATTCAAAAAATCACCGTTACAATACCTTGATTTTGCAAAAACAACTTACCAGAAGGTGGGAATTAGCAACATAATGAAGGAATTTTCGAATACCAAAAAAGTATCGGAATCCAAACGTCAAATTTTGAATACGAATTTGAATTTCGAATGTATTTGTAATTATGAATTCCAATTAAAATATTTTTCCCACAAAAATACGGATACTAATTCGGATTAAAATACTGAAAAATACATGAATATAATTCCGATTTGAAATTTGAATTCGATACCGATTCTGATGTCATGCCTTGATATTAGAGACGCTAAATAATGTGCTATGTAGATACATTTACCTTCGGTACCGGAGACCAGTCGGAAGATTCATCCGGATCCTTCTGGTGAGGCTCCTGATCGTCGGGGAAACTCTTTTTGGACCTTCTGGGTCCTCCTTTAATTGTACGACTGGGTATTCTTGGCGGAGTTTTAGATGGGGATGTTCTATCAGGCCGACCTTTGGGCTCATCCCTTCCCCTTGTCGGGGACTTGGAAGGGACATTCCCCTTGGACTTGGTCTTTCCGGGGGATTTCGGGGTATCGCCTTTCGGTGGGCCATCCTCATCCTCATCCTCATCCTCAAACAGAGAAGCACCTCTTTCTCTGCCAGGCTTCCTCTTCCGTGTGGGATCGTCGATGTCATCCTCCAGCAAGGCGTCTGCGCCCCCGGACTTACTTGGATCCTTCTTTTTATTGTCCTTTGGTTCCTTGGGTTCTTTTGGCTCCTTTGGATCCTTTGGACCCTTGGGTTCCTCTTCATCCCTGGGTTCCTTTGGATATTTCGGCTCCCTTGGATCCTTGGGTTCTCTCGGATATTTCCGTTCCTTTGGATCCTTGGGCTCCCTCGACTCCTTCGGTGCCCTTGGATCCTTCCGTCTCCTTGATTCCTTTGGTTCCCATGGATCTTTGGCATCCTTTGGTTCCAGTGACTCCACAGATTCCTTTCGTTTCTTGGCCTTCCTCGGCTCTTTGGTGTCTTCCGGTTCGTCGGTGTCGTCCGGCTCCTTTGCCTTCGGCCTGGGCTTTGGCTTGTGATATCCTCTCCAGTCATACTTGGTGTCCTTCTCCACGGATTTCTTCTTTTCAGGCGGAATGGGCTTTCCATCCGGATCCCCAACGCCGGGTGAACCCTTCCGTTTGCTATCCGGATCTCCCGTTCCATCGGGAGTGTCTTTCCCGGGTTTCTTTTTCGCCTGCAGTTCCTTCCGCTGTTGCCGGCGGATCTTTGAATCCAGTGAAGCACTGCTATCCGTAGGTGAATGGGAGGGAGAGGGTGGAGGAACGTAATTTTTCGGCCGCGTATGTACTGTAGATCTTCGGGTGTCTGTGGAAGTATCAGCAGGTCGCCCAGCTGGATCCTTCGGAGGCTTCCCTTTTCCGGGCGAGTCCAAGTCATCATCACTTCCTGGTTTTGAGCCTCGCTTTTTTCCCGGACCATCGGCATCTTCGCCAGGCTTGGGAGGCCTACCATCATCCGGCCGGAGTCGGTCTCGGCTGGGACGTTTGGAACCGGGGTCATCGTCACGACTAGGACGATCCCGGTCTCTCTTTGGCCCTTTCGGACGTCCGGGTTCATCTTCTGGCTGGGTGGTTGGGGTGTAATCCAGGACTTTATCCTTCCTTGGAACCCTCATCTCCGTGTCTGGAGGTTCCCTTTCGAAATCATCTCCGGGGCCCCCCGCAGGCTTCGGACTTGGTTTTTTCCATGGCTTGGAAATACCCGTTTTACTCGGGCCTTTTTTGGGCTTGCCTCCACCCGGAGGCCGTTGTTTGGTAGTTTTGCTTGGAGTCCTCGAAGGTGGCTTGCCCCCATCGTCTGCCCCACCCACATCCACTGGAGGTACTTGTGCCTTACTGGGAGATCTGGACGGTCGGCGACTGCCCTTGCCCGGACTTTTAGGCCCCTTTGGACCAGGCCCTCCTTTCTTTTTCTTTCCTCTACCCTTGCCCCCAGGCTCTTCACCCTCCCCCTCATCGTCGGGACCTAACCCGGGTTGCTTCTTTTTACCCGGCGTGCCCTCATCCTCAGAAGGATCCTTTCGACTTGGCTCCCCTCCAAGTTTCCACTTCAATCTGGGACTCCGTGGCCTGTCTTCCTCTTCATCGTCATCACCGCCCACTGTACTTGCTCTGGACTTCCGTCGCGAGGGCTCTTTACTCGGTCGTCTCCCTTTTTCAGGACCCTCGTCATCATCATCCGACCCACCACTGGCTTTCTTCGGAGACGACGGTCTTCCTTTCCGGGGACCGTCAGGACCTTCATCCTCGTCGCTATCGGGGCCATCTTTAGAAGCCCCTGCTGGCTTCTTTTTCCCAGGACCAGAAGGTCCATCTTCATCTTCGTCATCGGGACCACCTTTAGCACCCTTTGCCGGCTTCTTTTTCCCAGGACCAGAAGGTCCATCTTCATCCTCGTCATCGGGACCACCTTTAGCACCCTTTGCCGGCTTTTTTTTCCCAGGACCAGAAGGACTCTCTTCATCCTCGTCATCAGGGCCGGCTCCTTTAGCGCCACCTGCCGGCTTCTTTTTCTTGGGCCCTGAAGGCCCTTCTTCATCTTCGTCATCAGGACCGCCTTTAGCGCCACCCAACGGTTTCTTTTTCTTGGGTCCAGAAGGATCCCCCTCGTCTTCGTCGTCACCGATTCCCCCCTCTCGACGCCTTCGTTTCCCCGGACCAGTAGTGTCTTCGTCCTCATCGTCGGGACCGCCCTTTTTCGATCCCGGAGATTTCGGTTTCCCTGGACCGGACGGACCGTCGGCGCCTTCTGGACCTTCCAGTCCTGGTGTCTTTTTGGGCGTTCCAGGAGCTGAACCTTCTGGTGTTTCTTCAGCTCCCGCCGATGGCGTTTGGAGGCCAGGACCAAACGGTGTCCCCTCTGTGGTGCCAGGCCCGTCTCCTGGTCCGGGTGTTCCACCAGGTACATTTTGGCTTGGTGGAAGCCCTTCCCGTCTCTCTTGGTTGGGTTCAAATGGTTCACCAGGCTGCCCCGGTTCAGGGCCAACCCCAGGTGGAAATCCCCAGGGCGATTCTCCCGGTACTGCCGGTACCTCTGAGATGTATTCTGTGCCATCACTGAATGCGCCCCGTCTATTCAAGTCGTATTGCGGGTCTCCGGGCTGTCCTGCTGGAAACCCGGTTAAATAATCTGGTTCCCCAGGCCTTCCAGGTATTTCCCTAAAATGAGTTCCTCCAATGGAAACCCCTCTTTGCCCTCCTGGAGGGTATGGACCCCATCCCTGTGTTTCATCATCCGGTGGGTAGCCAGCGCCTGTCGGATCATACGGTTTTCCATACTGTCCTGGATGGGGTATCCCATGTCCGTAAGGGTCCGGATATCCTAAAGGACCGTACTCTCCTGGCTGTCCCTGCTGATCTCGTCCGTAGGGGTCGATTACTGGCAATCCGCGGAGATATTCCGGGACATCCGGTGGTAGACCACGAGCATCCGGGGGGAGCCCCAGAGGATGTCCATATCCTTGTGGATAGCCCTCTTGTGGATGACCGTAAGCGTAGTCATCTGGATGGCCAGGACCATGTATATCTGGTAAGCCATATGGATGATCATAAGGGTGCGGACCATATGGTTGGCCGGACGGATCGTAGGGCTGCTCTGGAGGACCATAAGGATGTATTGCCGGATCATATGGCTGTCCTGACGCATCGTAGGGTTGTTCTGGAAGACCATAGGGATGTCCTGATGGATCATACGGCTGTCCTGACGCATCGTAGGGTTGTCCTGGAAGACCATAAGGATGTCCTGAAGGATCGTAAGGCTGTCCTGGAAGACCATAGGGATCTACTGAAGGATCAAAAGGCCGTCCTGATGGGTCGTAGGGCTGCCCTGAGGGATCAAAAGGCCGTCCTGATGGGTCGTAGGGCTGCCCTGAGGGATCAAAAGGCCGTCCTAATGGGTCGTAGGGCTGCCCTGGAGATCCATACGGGTGTCCTGAAGCATCATAAGGCTGCCCGGGAGGACCACGTGGGCGCCCCGAAGAATCGTAAGGTTGACCCGGAGGACCATAAGGTTGTCCATAACCCGGGAGCGTTCTGGGTGGGTGAAGATAATCGTAGGGTTGTCCATACTCTGCCACTCCCGGTGCATGGTGAGGGTAGAGAGGCCCCGGAAATTGAGGACGTCCAGGAATACCAAGGGTTTCTCCAGGCTGCGGTTGGTGCCTCTTGCGGGGACACACAACCACGTGGGAAGGACGTCTATCTGGACCCAGAACTACGGCAGACGGGACCATATCCAAGCCTCTGACTGAGGGCTTCTTGCGCGGACAAACAACCACGTGGGACGGACGTCTATCTGGACCTACAACTACGGCAGATGGGACCATATCCAAGCCTCTGGCTGAGGGCTTCTTGCGTGGACAAACAACCACGTGGGAAGGACGTCTATCAGGTCCCAAGATGATGTGCGATGGCTGGAGCGTAACTTCTCTTCCGGGGACGGACGGTTTCCTCCGGGGACAGACAACCACGTGGGAGGGACGCTTATCCGGACCCAGGAGCATGTGAGATGGCGCCATGTCCTTTCCAAGGCCACGGGCACAAGGGGGTGGCGGGATTTTGCAGGGACAGCGTACCCCCATGAGCGAGGGTCGCTTCAGGATCCCCATGGATATATTGGATGGCTTCAAGGTATCGGCCAAAGGAGATGCATTCCCATTGGGTGTCTCCTGCGCAGATGGTTTCATTTGGACGGGACACACCATCATGGAAGAATGATGTTCTATTGGGGCCGGGTTCATGAAGTAATTCGGAGGCAAATGCAAACAGTCGGAGGGAACGGGTTTTGGCTTCTCTTCGGGAAAGAGGATTTCGTAGGCGGATTCCGGCGCGGGGTAAAATGGCGTCGGAGGAGGGACCGGATACCGGAGGGTCCTGGTGGATATGCTCCGTAATTCCCTAACTTCCCGGAATGGCTGCCACTCGCATGAAGTGGGGGCCGGTAGTGGACATGGACAGGGTGGGAGGAGTATGCAAGATGAGGACGTCGGCGATGGAGGGGAATCAATTATATCCGAAGGTGGCTCTGGTAAATCCAGGACCCGACGAGGTGGCGGTTCGATGATGTCCGACGGTGGCTCCGGTAAATCCAAGACCCGCCTGGGTGGGGGTTCAATGATATCCGAGGGCGGGTCTGGTAAATTCAGGGCGCGACGGGGCGGTGGCTTCTTGATATCCGGCGGGGGCGGTGGAAGCTTGTCTGGACGGGGCTTGGGTGGTTTTGGGATATCATCGGGAGGCGCTGGTAGCCCGTCTCTACGTGGTTTGGGTAGTCTTGGTATGTCCGCTGGAGGCGGTGGTAGACTCGGTTCTCTAGGTGGTTTAGGTGGCTCTGGGAGGTTGCCTGGCGGGGGTGGTAACTCTTCTCCAGGGGGAGGGGGAGGAGGAGGAGGTTCTTCCTCCGGTTCAGATGGCGGGGACTCGTAAATAACGGGGATTTCCGGCTCATCCTCCGGTCTGATGGGAGGTTTAGGGGGTTTGACGGGACTTTTCGGGGGTGGTGGCCCTGGGACCCAAAGTTTGGGCGGAGGAGTCGGTTCCGGCTTGGGTGGGGGTGGTTTTTCTTGCGGAGGTGGATCCGGAGTGGGTTCGGGAGGTTTCCCTGGTGGGGGAGGCTTGATGGGGCTCTTTGGTGGCTGTGTCGGAGGCGCTGGGGGAATCCCTGGAGGTGGTGGTGGAATCCCTGGAGGTGGTGGTGGAATCACTGGAGGTGGTTTGACTGGAGGTGGAGGTCTCTTTTTTACCCAAGGAGGAACGGGTCTTGGATCAAATCCTGGGAGCCTCAATGGTTCTACTGGAGGTGGAGGAGGCGGTGGTGGTCCCGGGACATCTGTCTTCGTTTTAGGAACGGATGGAGGAGGCTTCTCTGAAGTTGGTGGGACCGGTGAAGGTGGAACCGGTGGAGGCGGAACCGGGGGAGGTGGACCCGGTGGAGGGGGACCTGGAGGCTTTCCCGGGACATTAGTTCCTGAGGGAGGAGGCGGTGGAGGTACTTTATTAGGTTTACGTGGCGGTGGGGTTACCCTCCTCGGCCTCGAAGGTCTTCTAGGCTTCCTCCACCGCGGTTTCTCCGGCGGAGGCGGATTCACGGGGAAACAGAAGCATTTTGAGTGCTGACTTAGTGGGAAGGGCGTGGGGCAATTTAATTCTTCCGGGGACGTTTTGGAGGCGCCAAAGACTTTTAGTTTTGAGGCTGTCACGGACAATTGCTGAAAATCCGAGAAATTACAATGCATTTCCAAATTAAGACTTGTTGTTATCAAATTCAACCTTAAATTCTCCTGAATTCTCCTGAAATTCTCGTGAAATTCTTCTTAAATTCTCCAGAAATTCCGGAAGTCTCCTGAAGTCTCTTGAAGTTCTCTTAAAAGTCTCCTGAACTTCTTCTAAAATTCTCCTGAAATTCTGCTAAACTTCTCCTAAAATTTTCTAGAAAGTCTCCTGAAATTCTTACCAGCCCAGGAGGACATCTCCCAGATCTCTCCGCACTTCCCTTCTTTTTCCCCGCGTCCTCCGTGCTGAATCCCACACGTCTGTTCCTTTGTCCCGTTTCGCTCTCGATGGAGCCACTCGTCTCCGTCGTGCTCTCCGTACTCCCCGTTCTGGACGTGCTTTGGGAATCCTCCGTGCTATGCTCGGAGGAATCCGGGCGGATGACCCGTGACAACATTCCCATGTAAATGATTTCAACCGACTCTGGACGTTCAATCCCGGAAGTACCTGCAAAAGGATATTCAATTTGTGGTTGTCCAGCCTTCTAATATAATATTTTCCCGACAAAAAAACCATGTCCTGGCTTCACGCATACCTGTGTACATCGCCGGTGTTTCACCCCCACTGCCCGAGGCATAGCTGGGAATATATGAGGGAAAATATGAAGGCAGAGGAGTTGGTGGACCAGCCGCTGAATATGGACCAGGAACGGGCCTAATTGGCGGAAGTGTCCCATGAGGGCTGGAGGATGCATTTCCAGTGGCCGGACTTTCATCTTGCCGCCGCTGCTGGGAGAGTGATTCATTTTGACGACGGCTCAGTGTCTGAGTTTTCTTCTTCCTCGATAAATTTGGATCTAATCTTCTCACGAAGGTCGGAACTCTGCAACAATTCAAAAGTAACTGTATAAGAAATAATTATAAGAGTAAGCTTCTTAAGCTGAGGCCTCGACCCGAGGTTTTTTCAGAGACTCCGCCCGGACATGTTTACCTTTTGTCATTGTCATCGTAGGGAGGCGGAGACGACCCGTCTTCCGGAGATTGACCATCTGATTCCCTCTGCATACTTGGGGGAAGCTCCTCCTCCTACTACTCATTGTGCAGTTGCTGGAATATAACCATTGACTGGATATGATTTTGAATGTTGTCTCCTAACGGATTATAAATCTTAGTAATTCATGGCATTATACAGCCACATGTGGAGGCAGAAGGCGGTGAAGAAGTACACTTGACGAGAGACGGAGGCAATTTTATTCCTCGCGTGAGTCATGGAACCTTTTGGATGTGGCTGATGGCTTTTGTCGGGGATGATTGTGATGGTGCTATCGTTGGGAAATGACGGGTTTCGGGGTGAATAATATGATCTTGAAGAACCGGGCCCGGAATTTTTTGCCAGAGTCTTCATCATGCCCGTGCTACGTGCTGATTAAGGGGAAATAATGAGAAAATTAGATTAATGCTGGGACTACAATGCTAACAGGTAAAGCTGGGACTACAGTTTGACATGGTAATGACAAAATACGACGCGTGGCTCAAACAAGTCCGCTAAATTGGTATTAGTATAGCACATTAATTAACACATGTCGTTTAATGTAAAAGTAAAAACAAAAACGATTTAATAAATTCATTCACTCAAAAATAATTAATCCACTCGCCCACTCGCCACGCCGCGTCGTCAGTCGTCGCTCATCGCACAATGCAAAACACAACGGGACTCGGGCAAATAAGATGTAGCGTCGGGCTTATAAAAAGACATTGTGCGTTGGGTTTTGAATTTTTCTAGAAAATAGGCAAAGCTGAGGTAATACATTATTGACATTGGCAATTTGACAAGGCCAAAGAACGAAAGCGAAACGATAATTTATTAATAATAAATAATAATAAGAGGCCAGAGGCCTGGGCCGGGCGTTCATTTATTTAATTCCCAATTAATAATCCCTCAATATCCCTATTAATATATCTATGAACATACCTATACATACATACATTACATATTACATTCTACAGCTGCATAAATTAATACAACCTACAAAATACGAAAGTACTTTTTATTGCCTCATTTGTACCTTAACCTTACCTTTAACGGCTTGTAACTTTTAGCTCTCTGTTCTATTTTATTTGTATGAATTTTACCACCTTCTTACTTTTTACTTACTGTATTAACTGTATAGCAAAAGCTTTTTCAGATTAACGATATTAAACTTTGTAATTTCTATATTTCTATCTACCCACATAGAGTACTTTTCAGGTGTTCTGGGACTTCAAAATCTATATATTACCCTTTTATTGTCAAGGTCCTGGTAGCTACTTATCGCGTACCTCATGAGCAAAGCAGCTCCAGGCTCCAGAAGGGCAACTTTGAATCATACTGAAATGAAAGCTACCCAAAATGGTCACGTCAATTCTTTTTTAGAATGGGATTTAACGCTTACCTATTTTGAAAATATAGTTGAGCTTGCTGTATAGTTTCTATGAGATGCCCAAGGTACCCTAGATGGACCATACACAATAAGGGTTTTCCTGTATTTGAAGTTCCAAAACAACCAAAAACCTTTCATATTCCAGGTTTATCAGTATCAGTTATCAGATTATCAACTCAGCTCAGCTCCCATTTCCCAACTTATTCCTTTAATTTTAATTTAAAAAAAAAAATGGCTAAACGAGACGATTGTTGCGATGGATTATACTTCGAGCCGGATTTCCGGACGGAGAGGGCAACCTTCGGAATGAATTGTTTTTGGGGTCCGGAAGCTCTCTTCGGAGTGGCGCCGGGAGTGGTCCGGACGAGGGTGGGCTACGCCGGAGGGACCGTCCTCAATCCGACCTACTCATTCATAGCTGACTACACGGAAACGGTGGACATTGAATTTGACCCTCTCCTCACGTCCTACGAGAAGTTACTGAACCTCTTCTGGTCGGAACATGACCCGACCGTGTACTGTTCCAAACAGTACCAATCCGTGATCTTCTACCATTCCCCGGAACAGCGGGACCTGGCGGAATGGACCCTCCGTCGGGAGGTGGCCAACCGAAGTCGTCCGATTCGGACGAGGATTAATCCGGCCAAAGAATTTTATGAGGCGGAAAACTACCATCAGAAATACTTTCTCCAGAAGTATCCTTGGCTACTGGAGTACCTGGACATTAAAGTGGGGATGCCCATGATCCGCTCCAAGATCGCCGCCCGCCTCAACGGCTACGTGGCCGGCTACGCTCCCCTCCAATGCTTCGAGGAGGAATGGCGGCGTTTGGGGCTCTGCTGCGAGGTCTGTGAGTACATCCGGAAGATCATTTGCAAGAATTACCGCAAGAGGATAGGATGTCCGCCCTACTAATCCGCAGTAGTGTCATCAAGTCATGAAACCAACAAAATTTACATATATGAGTAGGCAATTGCTCATTTATCTTAAGAAGACCTTGTATATTATGCATACATATAGATTTAGTGACTTGGTATTACCCGGCATTTTTAACTTTTTTAGCCATTTTGAATTAATAAAATGCCTCTAAGAATATGAACTGACCACACATTTTCTTACACGAAATATGCGACAATTTATCAAAATGTCCAAATCTGGTAAAATTGTCAGTTTTGGCGCAAATAGCATTTGTATTTACCGGTAGTCTTCGTAGGGACAGACAAAATAGCTAAAAGGACCGAATTGAAATAAATATATGCACTAGACCCTTCCAGTCTACCCAAAACATACTTCTGGCACATTGTGGAACCAACAACTTGAAAAAAATAAAGCGCTAAGAGCGCATAAAAGCCTACCTTCATGGCACAACGCACACCTAAAGGGCCTTTTACTGAGATTTTGCCGTAATTTATTGCAAAAATGTGAAAAATATCAACTGAGCATGCAACAACAAACTTGTTTCATTTGCAGTGGGATGGGGGAGAGAGAGGAATGAAGAGAAACGTTTGGTGGGGAAGATAGAGCCTGTGCCCAGTGTGCACTGCAAACGTCGCCCAAACGTAAGTGCAGTACACGTACTCTCCGCTGCATGCCACATCTGGGATGCCCTGCTATATAGGCTTATAGTCCTATAAGATCGAGAGCGACGCGGCAGCACCTCCTACC
>JAQGBT010002691.1:0-22829 GCA_034698585.1 Disparrhopalites patrizii | reverse complement strand
TTCTAAAGATGGCCGGGGACTCGCTTTGAAATTTCTCAAGATGGCCCGGGCCATCTTTCGAGTGATTACGGTATGCAAAGCAGAGAAGCAATAACGGTCCAAAAGGCAGTTTTTTCAGTCGCACGACAAGTTTTTTGTCTGCTTTTTGTCTCGCCGTTTCCGATTGTGGGGTCAAGGAATTGTTTCACCCGCCCTACGTCCCACATCTGACCTATAGTAATTGTAAGTAAGTAAGTAATTGCTGTGTCAACTTTTAAAGGAATCGCTGCGTAGGAGATTTGAAGAATAATGGTACTTTTTGGCAAAATTGAGTTACTGTATTTGGGTACTGTCCTATTTTATAACAGTTGGGACCAGCACCCCAAGATTTTATACGCACACATTTATAAGACCATAGTATGTAGTATGTATATGAATGAGTAGGATTTGAATGCCGGACAGCTTTATCATAGGCATATAAAAAACTTTTCATACCACCCTCGTAAAAACTTTTCAGGACAATTGCTGGTAACACAAACATTCAAGGGTTTTGTGAGATAAATTGTCAGAGACTGTGTAAGACAAATTTTCCGGGAATTATCGACCAAGTACAACCTTATTCGAAGTAAAATTATTGAAGTAATATTTTCGAAGTAAAACTTTGCGTGGATATGTGACAAATGTGTACAGGGAAATGTTACTGAACACATTGATTTTCAAGGAATTTGTGAAACGACTTTTAAAGGATATATCTAACACAAATTCCACGGGGATTCGTGAGATATACTCAGGTGGACAAGGGAAAGTGCTAATGTGTTTATATATTTAAACATGAGGGATGTACGTATGTATCTGTCAATTACTACGCTACGTGAAGCCCTGCTGCACGTCGTAATTGCAAACAAATGCATGCACACGTGGAGCGAATCACTATAATTGCGGGCTGCGGATAAGGTAAAAATAAATCCAAAATTTCTGGTGACCATCGACATTGCTAAAACGAAAGAAGTGACGGCGGAACCCAAAGTCGTGCGAACCCCTGCTGACTACACGGTGAGTACACGATATGGCTCCCACAACTGCAAAGTCCCATAACGTTACGACAAAAAAGGTACTAACAAGAAACATACATATGTATATGTCTATAACAATGCCTTATTGTTAGTAATTGCCGTTAACTAATATCACATTCCCCTGATTTGGTTTGAGTGTAACATATAAGTGAATTTGCCCTTAATTTATGTTGAATAAAATCGGACACTTTCTTCATTAAATGATTTATGTCAATTGCGCCATATACTCAATATGCATTCCACTGCTCTATGCTTGCTGAGATTGAACCAAGGAGCGGCTTTCAGGCTGGTTTACACAACGGTGTACGGAATCATCGGAGCTTTTCTGCTTTAAAGCTAAAAATTGCTTTGTTTTGTTAACCTGACACAGATTATAATTATTTACTTGAAACTTGTAAACTCATGGAATTCCCGACTTGGCCAAGTTTGTTGATCTCTAAAGTTACAAGACAGTAATTTCATTTTCATAATTTGGCGAATCCTGCAAGACTAAAAGACTGATCTAAGGGAAAATTAGCGGGTTTTACGTCATTGTGGAACCGACGGACAGTTAAGGTTTTTTAGTGTGCATTATGTTGGAAGTGGACCCCACAAAAGTCTTGAATTTTTCAGAGAATATCAGTTTAATTGAGCTTGAATGGAAATATCGTTCTGTGAGGTACAGCGCTCCAATATGTACGTCATTTAAATAATATTGTCGGAAGCCCACTAAAAAATTGATATACAGATTAGGTTTGTCGGTACACAGGTACGTATATAATATCTATATCTATATGTACCTCTTTTTTGCGTTGGGTAATTAATGTCTCAACTCTCCAGATTGAAGAGGTGTGTACGATATTTGAAAGGCTTCGCCTATCTCC
Source organism: Disparrhopalites patrizii (assembly GCA_034698585.1). NCBI lineage: Eukaryota > Metazoa > Arthropoda > Collembola > Symphypleona > Sminthuridae > Disparrhopalites > Disparrhopalites patrizii. Next base: position 20,914 of record JAQGBT010002691.1, on the reverse strand, counting down.
TGTGATTTCCTGTGAACACGGCGACAATAACAAATACCGCACACCCTTGTACCCACGCAGTAGTTGAAATCGATGGACCTACAATGAAGGATACTATATATAGAAAGGTTTTTATACAGTAGCAATATTCAGTTGAGAACAGTTGAGAACGTTTCTGTAAAATACCACTAGCAAAACTTAAAGACACAAATAGGCTGTACGCACAAGATATTAAGAGAAACTTTTTGTGAGTGCTACAATTTTTAATAAAAGTGGACCTCACATAAGCCTAGAATTTTTCGGAGGATACCGATTTAATCCACAGTGAACGAAGGCATTATACAGTGAGGTTCACCACTCCAACCAGCGCCGCATTTAATTGATATTACCGGAAGACCAACAAAAAATGTATATCCCCGTTGATACTACAGTGGACTCTCTCTCTCTATAACAACTCTCCTTATAACAACTTTTTCTCTATAACAACTTCATTTTTCATCCCTTCGTATATATATGTAGGGAATACATAATGAATGTTCCATGTAACAACTTTTCCACATAACAACCACTTTTGTCCTTCCCTTCAGGGTTGTTATAGCGAGAGTCCACTGTAGTGATGTACATATATACACACACATTTAGTACACGTATAAAATATGATATTTGTCTGAAACTCCTTTTCACGTTGATTGATTTTTGTGGCTTAAAGTTCTCGTTAAGTGTTTAATTCATCCGGACTCAAGATATTTATGGTCAACATGGCGACAGGCCCAAACACCGGGCATTAATGTAACCACGCATTTGCTGAAATCGATGGAGCTACAATGAAGAAAAGTATTGCTATACAGTAGCTATATTTACACAGTTGAGAATGTTTCTATAAAACCACACAAAGAAAACTTGTGCAGACATATAATTATGGTGGACGCACAAGATATCAAGGGCAGCGTAAAAGCTCTGGCACTGGCTTCAAAATTAGCTCTCATTCCATTTGTAATCAATATCAACAATGGAATTGTGGGATGTCAACGGTCAATTTGGAAGCTATATCTGTATCAATTTGAATGCATTTTCTTCCTTGCTCTCCCCTTCTTAGTTCGAACTCTGCTGTTGTGGCAGTGTACAAAGGACTTTGACGACAGTCTGATACCGGAAGCATGTTTTATATTCCTTGGCTGCATTGGACTTACCTCCGCCATCAGTTTGGCAAAAGTTTCGTGGAACAACAAAGGGCCCATCTCTGTACTACTTTCCAGCCTGTTTCAAGAGGTGATGCAACGGAAGCCAAGCTGCAATTTTGGTAACAGAAATAAATTTTCAGTTCTCCTAGATACATACAACCAAGTATTCATAATTTATAATAAATAATAACGTTTTTATTAAGTCGTTAATTGGCCATAAACCCTTACAGCTGCAAATTTTATAGTGCTTGTGATACAAATTAAAAGGTAGCTCTTGCCGACAAATATTTATGATTAAAATTAAGAGGATTTAAAGTTTTACAATCCAGTCTACAGTGGACTCTGTCTATAACAAATCTCCTTATAACAAATTTTGCCCTATAACAACTGTATTTTTCCCCAAGTCGTATATGCAGTGTACATATCAAATGTTCCGTACAGCAACTTATAACAACAATTTTTTTCCTTCCCTTCAGGTTTATTATAAGGAGAGTCCACTGTAATTTGTAATAACAATAATATATACTGACAACTTTAAACAACTTTAAAAAAATATGGACTTCGGCTGGTTTGGTTCCTAATCAGTCATATATAGATTGTAAAAACATCTAAATTAATTATTGTTTCTCTATACTCTTTGATACAGGTTGGCGCAATTTAGGAAGCAAGTCAGTGCAAGAGCTCACTATACTGGTTCTTCCTTATTCCTTGCTCATGACAATGCAGGCCTGCTCCGTCCTTGTGCTGCTCAACGTAAATTCCAGAATGTACATCCACTCCGCCATTCCGCCTGAACTTCGGTCGTGGATCACATTTTTCCTTGCGTACTTGTGGGAAATCTGCATACTTTCTCACTTTTTGGCTGTAGCGTATCCCTGGATGATTCACACCATGTCATTAGTTACAGTGATTCCTTACCAGATTTTCTAGCTTCGCGGACTTCAGCCCAGTGTGAGTACACATAATGCTTACATTCATTAGTATTAACCAGGTTCATGGGATATATTGTCGTTCAAGCATCTATACGAACTTCTGCGGCCAGGACCAAGCTAATGTCTGCCTTTTGCGATAAACCGCTACCAGTCAAAGACAGGCAATAGGCATACTAGTTAACAAAACTTGGGGATAAAACAAACGATGTGGAACGTACAGTTTTCACGGGACACGCAATAGTCAAAGGATTGAACGCCATATTCAAACATTGAACTACAGTATTTATTGATGAAATGATACAAATATACTTTACAATCTTCTACAGATCACGGTTGCGCACAACGACCAAAACGCTAGTGAAGACTCAAGTAGAAATAAACTTGTACAACTCCATCTTTGCCGGCATCAACTACAACTTCAAATGTGGCTTCATCCTAATCGCGATTTCAGCATTCGAGCCGGATCCTTCGGTGTATTTGATCAAATGACTGTGCTGGTCTTTCTTGACTTTGTGTACACTCAGGTCACCAGCTTGCTTATTGCCTTTTACTAACCCGTTTACCTGACTTATGGCAAGAATAATAATAACAGTACTGGCCAAACTTTCGAAATTTACTGTTACTTTAAAAAAAGATAATTCTCGACGAAATAACGGTTGATGCAATTTGAAATTAAAAACATGCAACTAGTTTCCTATTTTAAATTCTCAACATGGTTTCTGGTTTTTAATTTGGCTTTTCCTTCTCGTAAGGTAAAGTGTTGCAGTTTGCAAAGGTATATATATACATATATCCCTACTATTGTATGTATATATATACGAAGGATGCATATTGGGGCAGCCAAATCTGACCAGTGGTCAGATTTATGCTTAAGGCAAGAATATTAACATAAATTTTTCAAAAGCTGCAATTTGCAAAGCCCTTAAAAGTTGCTTTTCATAATTTTTAAGACATTACTTTGTTTAAAAATTGTTTTTATTTGAATGTTTTGGTGATTTAGGAAAAAATATTAATTTCATCAAAAATTCTTCAATTATTCTTCCGTTTGAACAATTATTGTTCTCCCAAGTCTGTGGCATCACGACAATTTTATTATTTGTTGTATTTAATTAATATAATAAAAGCGAACATTTGTTTTAAATGTTGAATTAAATGACTTTAAATAAATCAGGTATGTTTGTAACTATAATTGTTTACAGTCGAACCTCTCTCTCGAGCTCGCTTATAGCGGCTTTCTGTCTATTACGGTGGCGAAAAATGCTTCCCCTTCAAAATCTTTTCTCCAATTGTTAACATAAATATTTGTGTTATCTGAACCGGTTTTTCGTTATAACAGAGATTTGCTGATTTAAGGTGAACCGTTATTTGAGAATATTAACAGAGACTGTATAGTGCTTTTGCACAGAATCTCATTATATATAAACTCTTTATATGCGAGATTATAAGTCATCAGTCTTGACATTTAAGGGCCTAACCTTTCCAGTTTTCAGATATTCGCAGACTTCAGGATCTTTAAAGACAAGAAATTTCCATGTGCTATTTTAACGTGTAAAAAAGGCACTCGCTCAAAAATATAATGCTTCCGAAAGCGATTGCCATCTTGAAAACCAATAAGGTCTGCGACATTCCTTCTCTATTCAATGGCTCTGGCATATTAGAACGTAATTCACTGGTTCCTAGAACCAAACTCATCGTATTGTATTTTTGAAGGCTTTGAACGAGATCAAGTACATAATTCCGCGTTGAATTGCAAACCAGCTGTGTACCGCATATCTGGTAAATGTAATCATTTATGTCGAAATGTGTATATTTAATGGAACGCTTCTTTTTGATAACCAATTCATTCCTCACTACAGCATTCCAGTGACCGCTCCCAACCAAGCGGTTCCAACAACCCGCAAATCGTCGGCCGAATACATTGTCCTCCACCCCACCCATTTGTTGCGACGTCAAAAACGGGATTTCCCTGCTCATCCCCAGGTGTCGAAATAATTTCGGTTGCAGAAATATTTTGAACAAAAAACTTCGATTGGGATCATGTATGAAATAATACGTGGATTTGTCGTTGCTCACGTTGTACGCTTTTGATCGTAGGACCTTCTGCTCGTGCATGCCCATGAGTGTAAAGAATGCTTGTAATTCCAAAGACTCGTCGTAGAATAAATTTGCCAAGAGTTTCTCCAAGGTGACTCTTAATTTTGGCTCTTGTAAATACTGCAGAGATTTGTTAATGGTGCGCCCGTATTTGAATTCATTGTGCGATGACGCAGTTCCATCGTATATCGTAATCCCGTCATATGTGTACAATGGCTCTTGTAATTCTGCCAGTTCCGCCAGATTATTTGGAATTTGGGGCGGACGGTGGAAAAATAAAAATGTGAACACGGAGCCTTTATAAGCATTTCCGATCACAATCAAAACTAAACCCCAAATCAATAAAATTTTCGTCGTGGGCAAATTTAATGATTGCATCTTCGGCCAATTGTACTGGTCCAACAGCGTGGGCAAAATTAAATTTACGCTAGTACTTAAAGCCCGTAATAATCCGAAGCGGTGGCGAAATTGCACCATCAGAACGGTTATAGTCAAAATAATGCTCAGGGACAAACAAATCCAGCATGGCGTATCCAGTATAAAAACCAAAGAAAATGGTTCTAGCAATCCGTCATTCAGTGCAATTAAAACAGCGTGTTTATACACACGACCGCTTAACAGGTTGTACAGCGGGAATTCTGGATGGAATCCAGTTGCAGATGTTGTGCCTAGCACGCCGTTCTGCAAATCATCGTAACTTGCTTTCCAGAATCTTGCTATAACACCCCGACGCATATTTAGTCCATACATATCCGTATCTCTGTCTTGGCAATACTGAACGGAGAAGTTCAAGGTCACTCGAAGAATATTCAGCATTCTTGCCATGGGAGCAAACTGATAACTCTTGAATCTTGAGTCGTGCTTCACGGGCTGGACATTATTTGGATCGAGAAGAAGACTTTTCCCACGAAAATTCTGTACGTCTGGAATGGACATCAAATCATTCCCGGTGACATCGGTCAATCTTCGGAACTCGTACTGAGCAGGAAAGTTCAAGCACATGACACACAATTCTCGGAGGCGGCAACCATATTTTACAAAAACTATCCTAGCTCGGAGCCCGGTGATGTAGTAGTTGTAAACAAAGGGCTGTAACTCGGTCACAAACACGAGTACGAGCTGTGGTTGTGGCAATCGCCACTTAATAATTACACCGGGAACAAACAGAGGCCCACTAATCTGATCTGATGTGTAGTACTCCGGAAAAACTGAGAATAAACATGTTTTTTCATGCTGGATAGTTAACGCTTGAAATAATTTCTTTGTCAGCTTTAGGATATCCGTTGTTTGGTGGTTAAAGAAATTCCCGATTAGAAGAGAAATTCCGGCTGCATTGAGATCTTCGATGACGGCGAACAATTCGTCTTGTTGCCATTGGGCCAACCATTCCCATCGGTGGACCATCGCGCTGCATTCACTGGAGAAAATCGATCGTAGTATTCTATAGTGCTGCATTGGTGTTAAGGATATCGAGGTGGCATGTCCACATATGTCGATTGCAAGAAAAGCTATTAAAAATATTTTTGGTACACCTAACATAGCTATCATTGCATTCATACGTACTATCGTGAGATTTGTTTACATATGTATTATGCTATTCGTTGGGTACATTTTTTGGCGAGAGATCAAGCTGTATAGCTGACACAGAAATTTGGGTTCAGTTTAAAAGCTGACCATCAGCGGTCGTGACACAGATTGACATTTAATTCTGCGTAAATAAAATTTCAGTTTTAATCCGTTATTCAACACAAAATTGAGTTGCTTTAAACAACGTGATTAAAAATGTGTTGAATATTGAGGTTGTAGTACTATATATTTCCTTTGCCTCACGGTTATTGCGTACACACAGTCCTATAGGCAAATAATAATGGCAGTAATAATGGCAGTAATAATAACCAGCATTGCTGGTTTCAACAACATGTTGCTGTATGGATAGAATTTACACAACAATGTTTTGCGGCAAATCCCAAGAGACTTTCAAGAGGAATGTGTTTAAGATGTTCACATTATGGAAGGTGCGTTTTCACAGAATAATATTCGGGAACATAGTATTGCAGAACTTTCCATTATGGTGGTCTTTTGCAAGTTTGGGAGTATTTAAACACGTTTCAAGTGCCTGAAATTCTTATGTTTACACTTTGTTTATGTACTGTGCTTGAAGATGGCATAAAGTTGATGCACATGAACTGCTTTTTTTGAACTCCTGCGCTACACCGTTCTTTATATGCAGCCTAACCTTAGCCTTTTAATGACGCTTACCTGTTAACCTGGATTGCTTGCCTTAAATGTTGAAATTGGCAAATAAAATGAATTATCGAAAAGATGATATCTTTGATTCCTCATTGACTGTGTGCAGCGTATGTTCTTGTCAGTGAGGTAACCAGCCGAACCGGGTAAACCTGGCAATACATTTGCAAGTGAAACAAATGACTAATTATCTGTTGTGCGGAATTTATTTAAAGGATATCGGCAGGACTAATACCATAACGAAATAAGTGCCGGAGCTATTTGCATGTTTAGATAATTATTGTGCATACAATGTACAAGCCTCCAATAAAAATTATCGGGACTTACACACAAAGTACCTGAGCTAGCGTAAAAAGTATGCTGAAGCGCTCTGGCTTGGTTAAATCCCTGGATATTGGTGTAAAATTGCTGAACATTCCGAACGCAACTATGCCGACTGCAATTTGCTATGGTCTTTGTTTGCTAATTTTCACTCGCCAACTTTTCACAATCAATTGATTTATTTTGCTCAACATTTTTGAAAATATTCAAAAATTGAACAGCTGGTCACTAAATTTCCATGAGACAGTTGTTTTAAATATTTGCACAGTAGTGTCGACATACTATATTTGATTAGTTTGCCAATAGCAATGAGTTTTTCCATTGAGTTTTTCCATGAGTTTGGTTGAGTGCTTCGAATCACAAAATATATGCTTGATCACAATTGATTTTTGAACAAGTCCCCTCTCAATAATATGTGCTTATAAGTAAGTTGTATTGAACCAGCCACCACTTTGTTGCTTGCGAGTGTTTGGATTAGAAAAGTTGTTAGTATTTGTTTTGTTTAAATTTTTATCCATAAGTGCGTATTTAACTAATCATATAACTCGTACAACGTTAGCGTCTATTTATTAACATTTTTATCAGAATTCCAACACAAGCGTCTTTGCTGAGTCTAAAAATATCCCAGAATTCGAATGTCGTATATAATCACTAGCATTTATACCGCAAATGCTGTTTTGTTAAGGTCAAAGGGCAGGAATCGACAGGGTAAATAACCGAAAAAAAATATATATTCCGCGAGTGCCAATTACATTCAAAGTACAATGGAATCTCTTTATAACAACTTTTCTATATATGTAACAGCATTATTTTTTCCGCCCTTTATATATATAAGCTACATATTTTATGTTCTATATACAACAACTGTTCTCTGTAACAATATTTTTCGCCCTTCCCTTCAGATTTGTTATATAGAGACTCCACTGTACGCAGCAATGTATCTAATCCTGGAACAAATAGTAATTATTATAGAAGTCTTCTGCTTATGTTCTAGTCACAATATCGCACTAAATCAAGTTCCGGATTATCCGATATTAAATCAAATCCTATCAAATGAGCGCACTCCGAGATGGAGAGATTTATATCCACAAGAACTGAATGAACTGCACGCCGTAATCCAGCACGTCAAAAGTTCTAGTAATTCCATTCTACTTGGGTATTTCTGGGAGTCAGAGGAGTTGGCTGTATCGAACATAAAAACGTTGTTCAGCGCAATGACGGCGAAGCATGGATATAATTGTTTGTATTGGTAGGACCTGATACGCTCCATTGGCTGCGAGGTCCGTAATTGCAGTGCCGCCAGGAATTACCTTCTTAGGGTTACTCAAAACATCCATAAATTTAATAGGCGTAGCTTAGTTCTTGGAACTAGTACTGTCCGGGTTGCCGCCCCGGAGCCTTTCAATATGCAGGGCCTAGCGCAATCGGTGCTCGCATTCAGGATGATATTTGCTCTTGCAGGGGTGGTGTTTGTTGGCGAACTGTTGTGCTGGTTCAAATCAAAGCGAAATCAGGATGCTTGGAATGTAAAATGATTGTGAATTCGATTTATTTGACATTGACTATTTACTAGCCTAACGTCCCATATTTGTTTGATGTATTTATTTGTTTGGTTCTCTTTGTTGCAGGTAAACATCGCAATAAAGAATGTCGCTGAACTAAATGTCGTTTGAACAGTGATTTCTGCAAGACAAAATTATTATTATTTATGATGCTTAATGATAACAATAGTGCTAATTAACCTATGACAAAAATGCTAGTTATGATTTACGCGATACCAATTGCATAGACGTTTGGTTAAAACTTTTATTGAGCTTAAATCACTTATTGACGCATTATACAGTATTATACATTAGACATTAATTAATATATATTTTATTAATATGTTATATTATTATAACTTATTTATGACTTAAATATATTTTACATTATAATTATATATAAACTGGAATGCACAAACAAAATTAATTTTGTTAAAACAATGGCAAGCGATAAGCAAATCCAACATGGCGTCTCTAAGATAAAACGCAAGGCTTCGGATCCAAAGCCAGAGCCAATTACTATGCATAAAATCAAGTACATACGAACATTGTCCCAGTGAAAAAGAATCAGAAGCTGAAAGGAACTCTCTAATAGCCAAGAAGGTCACTACTATAAAAGATGTATATAGTCTTAACCCTTAAGGATATGAAGTTCTTCCAAAGTCTAGCGAAATTACAAATAGGAGCAGAGAAAACTCCGGCCTGATAGGAGATCTGATAAGTCCCGATTAGCCAGAGCCAAAGGAACACTTATAAAATACAGACTTGTACAAAATGAAAGAGGAACCCCCCGGAAAGAATTTAGCTATACAGTAGAATCATCGACCATAGGAAGACTACATACCAAAAGAAGGATGGGATTTAGATGAAACCGACGTCTACATAGTAGACAAAGAATTTGTTGGTAAAAAACAGGCTAGACTTCGTTAGGCAAACGCAAACGTTTAATAAGAAAATTCAAAAAATAAATCAAAGGAATCCCTAAATTTGGGTAAGAGTGTTGAAACAGACATAAGGGAGGTCTCAAAATCATTTCCTACCAACGATGCTGACATTACCAATGAATACAGGTACCGTAACAATTTTTCTAATACGAAAATTGCCAACCTCTACTATCTTTATGGGGAAGAGTCAGACATGTTTGACTCCACCAGCTGAAAATATAAAATACAAGTAGAATTAATCGTCTGAGATTGCAGGCTAGAGAAAAATTTTGCCTGCGCAAAGGTTAAATAGTAATCATTACGTATAGTTTCTAATATTTCAAAAATAATAATTACCGCCTTTTGATTACCAATTAGTATTTCAATTAGTGATTAAACTACATTGAAATAAAGTCTGCCGGTTGAGAATGCAGAGGATCTCATTTTTACCATTCCGTTCGAGAAAAGGTGGACTAATATAGTGGCTTGCTATATAGCTATATTTAAAACGGGCTTTTTTACTTTATTATCGTTGTGCCCCAAAATTATTCATGATCTGCCTAACAACTTCATTAGCCCTTCCCTTGAATGTTGCAATAGAGAGACTCCTATGTAGCTTACATACTTGACAAAAGGTGGTTGCAGCAAATTCGGTAACAGATATCTCTATAAGAACGGGGTTTCAGTATTAATCTGCTCGTGCCAGTAAAGTCACATGCAAAACAAGTTCACCAAAATATATGACAACTGCGAAAGAAAATGCGATTTTGAATATAAAGAAAGATTGCGCCAGCCCTTCCCTATTTAAAGGCTCCGGCATGTCAGTCTGCATTTCACTCGTTTCCAGGATTAAACTCATCATATTGTAATATTGGAGGCTTCGAACGACACGGAGAACGTGATTATACGTGCCATTGCAGGTATGATTCTCACCGTAAATCTGGTATATATTTGGACATACGTCCAGCAGCACGTGCTCCATGTCACTTTTCCGTTCAAGCACGAAAAAATTATGCTTTAAAGCAGCCCAAACACCGCTCACAACTAAGCGGTTCCAGCTGGTCGCAAATCGATTTCCAAAGACGTTGTCCTCCACAGCGCCCATTTGTTCCCAGGACAAAAATGGGAGTTCCCTGCCGATTCTCAAATGTCGAAAAAGCTTAGGCTGCAGCATGATTTGGAATATATAGCTTAAATCTGGATCATGCAGGAAATAGTGTGTTGATTTGACATTGCTCACGTTGTATTTTCCAAATATGATTTGCTTCTTCTCATTCATACCCAAAAGAACAAAAAATCTCATTAGATGTTCTCCGAGGTAGCTCAAATTTGTCACGAATTTTTTCAACCTCCCCGCCAACGTTGACTCTTGCATGTACTGAAGAGTAGTGTTAATACTTAAATGATAGCGAGATTGTAACTTAGACCTATTTATTCCATGTACAAGAACAGGCTCAAAGGTGTACACCGGGTCCTTTAATTCTGCCAGTTCCGCTAAATTTGTTGGCATGTGCGGTGGAGAATGGAAAAATAAAAATGTGAAGACCGAGCCTTTGTAGCCATTAGCAATTACGATGAAAGCCAGAGCCCAAAGTGTTAAGATTTTCTTCACAACTGATTTCAGGGATCCAATTTTTGGCCAGTTGTACTGGTCCAAGAGCGTGGGCAAAATTAAATTTACGCCCGTGCTTAAAGCCCTTAATATTCCCGGGTGGAAACGGGAATGCGCAAATAGAACGGATATTGTTAAAACAATGGCCAAGGATAAGCAAATCCATGAGGGCGTGTCCAGGATAAAAAGCAAGGCAAACGGGTCCAGACTTCCGTCATGTAAATCTATCAAAACCGCATTTACATAAACCCTGCCATGTAGTAGTTTGTACAGTGGCAAATGTGGATGGAATCCGGTGGCTTCCGTCGTGCCTAAAAGTCCTCCTAGCAAATTATTATAAGTTGCGGTCCAGAATCTTGCCAGCACCCCACGACGGATTGACATTACATACATATCGAGACTTATGTCTTGGCTGTACTGAACGGAGAAGTTCAAAGCCACTCGTAGAATATTCAACATGCGCGTCATGGAATTAAATTGAAGATCTCCGAATCGGGAGTCGTATTCTCCTGGCTGGACCATGTTGGGATCGAATAGGAAGCTTTGTCCGCGGAAATCTGGTACGTCTAGAATTGACATCAAATCCGTTAATCGGACGCTCTTCATTCTATGGAATTCGTACTCGACGGGAAAGTTCAAGCATAGCACACACAATTCCTGGAAGCGCCGACCATTTATCACAAACACGATTCTAGCGCGGAGAGCGGAGATGAAATAATTGTAACAGAATGGCTCTATCGTGGTCACCAGAACGAGTACGAGCTGTGGTTGGGGCCATCGAAATTTGATGATGATGCCGGGAGTAAACAGAAAATCCCCGCAGCCCGAAATCTGGTCTGACGGATAGTAATCCGGAAAAACTGAGATTAAGCTTTTCCCATGCTTCGCCGTCACCGCTTGGAATATCTTCTTTTTCAGCTTTATTATATCCGATGCTGCCTGGTGGAAGTAATTCCCGATTAGACGCGAACTTCCGGCTGCATTTAAATCTTCAACGACAGCGTGCAACTCATCTGCTTGCCATGCCAGCAGAAGTTCCCATCGATGAATCATGGCAATGCATTCGTAGGTGAAAATTGACCTCATTACAGTATAGTGTGGAATCTGTTTTAATGAAATTGCAGTGGCGAAATTGTACCAAAGCCCTACGCCAACCAAGGCGACTACAATTTTTTCTGGTTTCGCTAACATAGCTGCGTTCATATTGGCTGCGATCATATTGGCAATGTCTATATATGATCAAGCACTTTCTATGTAATGGTTTGCATATTTTTCAGACTTGAAAGCTATAGCTGCATGTCTAACCCGAAAATATGAATTTACTTTAAAATTTTAGCAGTGGTCGAGCAATGTTGAAGTGGAAACCGTTCAAGATGTTTGCAAGTTTAAGCTGGCAGGTGGCCTGTTCGGTAATATTGTTAAACTTGTCATCGGAATAAATTGATACAGTATATATGCAGCTAATATACAAGAAACCGAACAAAAGGGATTTTTCCAAAGCATGGATATTTTGACTGTGTAAACACATTAAACATTAATGTTTTTGTACATAGGACTCATTGTGAGCATTTTCCAGAAAAATGCGAAGGTACAGAAATGTACATGCAGCATGCAGTCAACCATAAATTAGTAAAATCTATGCTGAAGCGTTTAATCGTCAAGATCTGCATGACATTTTCGCAAAAGCCGTCCTCGATCATGCTCCAAACATTTCTTGGTTCAACGAATATCTTGTATTACCGAAACATTCGGCTGTTTTTTTAAACCGACAAGCAAGCTTGTGTAGATAGCAAGCCTGTGTTGCCTGTATGCTTTTACATTGTACGTCGCTTGTGTGAAATTGGACCACGTCCCTGTAAAATTGTTGTATCTTGTAAGCAAGGCGCTTTTAAGTGGAGTCTGCGCTGTCAACATGAAGGCTAGAGCGACTGCTTAGTAAAAATTCGTTACCTACAATTATGATAATTCCACGTTGTAACACGATTTAGGTCCGGATAATACGTTTAGAAAATTATGTAAAAATTACAAAATTAATGTCAGAATATTGTGGGGCTCATATGAATTTTGCGTACAAGATGTTCAAGCACCTGTAAACTTTTAATGGAAGAATTAACAAACGTTGCTTCAAAGAACACTTTTCATAAATACTTCTGACAGTTAGAACCTTTCTTCATTACGCATGTTCACGTAGCTATACTTAAGTTAAAGACTTCTAATCTTCAAGTTTCACATGCAGTGGAGTCTCTCCATAAGAGCACCCCTTATAACATCATGGACTCCATAAGGCCATGAAATTCGCAGCACCTTGTACAAGAATACATAATAATTGTGTTCTCTAAAACAGCATTCCTTTTATAACAGCAAAATTTTGCGTTCCCTTGAATGCTGTTATAAAGAGACTCCACTGTACGTATAGCTTTCTTCTCATCATCGTAATAATCAGTCATAAGAATAAAGCAGCAAAGCAAACCATGCCATTCTCATAGCAATAAGCAACATTCATATAACAACCATTGCATCAACAGAGTATATTATTCACATATACATATGACATTATTATTTATAATGATAATAAAGCTATCCGTCTTACTAACAAGCTTCATACTTAAGTATTACATTCTCAACAAGAGGACCTATTTCAACAGGTTCTCTACATCAAAACATGTTTACATTTCTTAAATACATACGGCTAGGTCATCTACAGGTATACATTTACATGCTAGCAGACGGGAAATAAGGTCCCATGAAAATATATTTATATATTACTTATGCTTCACAATGCTTATATAATTATATAAACCAGTCCACAACAGCTACAAATCTGTCGCGCTATTTGGGACGTAAAAATACCTCTTATCTTCAATAGATGTTCAACTCATTTATTTACGACTGACTTTGTTTGAACGCCTGCACGAGTCACCTTGATAAACGTAAAAATAACTCTGCAAAACATTCCAGCCTTCGATGTGGAAAGTAGTCGCTCATCATGTGTATGTTCATTCAATCAGTAGCAGTCACATTCAACGGATGTAGCAATGCATCTCCTACCCAAGCATTTAGTGACTGTCATAGCGAGTTTTTGTTTATGTCGCAGTTCCTGCGTAATTATAAGAGGAATTCCGGATTACCCAGCATTAATATCGATCTTGTCCCAGGACTGCACTCCCCTGATTCATAGATGGAAAGAAACGTACCAGTTTCATTTGAATGAATTGCAGGCCGTCGTTGAAGCGGTCACAAGATCTGGCAGTTCCTTTCTCATCGGCTACTTCTGGGATTGGGAGACTGCCGTTTTATTGAAGTTAACAAAACGATTATTCGGTGCTATCACCGCCAAGTATTCCACAAACTGCTTATACTCAATTTTCCCAAATTTCTACAGTGCAGAGCTAAAACTTCCATCCGGTCCCGTTTTTATACCCGGCTCAATAATAAAATTTCGCTTGCCCCTAACAAGGTTTGTCATCGTGTTGCTGAGCAGGCTAGAGCGCTTGAGCTACAACTACTACATCGCGTTCTTGAAAGCCAGGATCGTGATCGTGGAAAATGGGGTCAACCTCTGGGAAATCTGCGTCCTCTGCTTGACATTTGTGGGTGAATTTGAATTCCGCAGACTAACCGATGCGACGCCGAAATTGCTGTCCGTTCCGAAAATACCCGATTTTCTTGGGCAAAAATTTATGTTCGATCCCAACTCCATCCAGCCTGTAAAGTACGACGAAGTATTAGAAAGTAAACAAGCTGATGCGATGGCGCAAATGGTGAATATTCTACGACAATGTCTGAACTTTTCCGTGCTGTACAGAGAAAACAGTAGCTTACATATGCATACTCTGGATCTGAATCAGGACGTGCTGGCCAGGTTTTGGAAGGCGCATTTGCACAATTTCCATGACGATCTACTGGGGAGCAAATCAGATCCTGGCTTCCATTCATTACACCCGTCGTACACCATACTACGGGGGCAGCAGTTTAAAGACGCGGTGCTGATAACGTTACATGACGGACTGCTGGATCCCTTTGCCTTGCTTTTCATCCTGGACAAGGCATCCTGGATTTGCCTGGCAATTGCCGTGTGTTTAACAATATTCGTTCTCTCCATGCATTTTCGCACTCGTCTAGGGGCATTCACGGCATGTAGCAAGGCAATGGATTTAATTCTCCCGCCACTTCTGGATCAGTACACTTGGCTCAAGTTGGGATTGCTCAATTCTGTCGCCAATAAGATTTTACTACTCTGGGGAATGGCACTCACAGTCCTTGGAAATGGATTCAAGGGCTCCGTCTTTGCATTTCTGTTCTTTCACACTCCGCCAAAGATTCCCCAGAATTTACCGGAGCTGGCAAATTTACGGGAGCCATTGTACACATTCGAGGATGTCACGGTGGACTATAACAATGGTACTCACGATCAAGTACAATCTCTCTATAGCTACCACATCACAATAGGGATGGAATACCTGGATAAAACCGCATTGGCGGACACATTGAAAAAAGTACAGGCTAATTTGCGCTATCTCGGAACCACGGAAAAAATCCTTGATTTCTTCGCTTTAATGGGCATGCGTGAGAAAATGGAGTTGAGCTTTAATGAGCACAACGTGAGCAATAGTAAAACGTCATACCATTTCCTGCATGACTCACGACAGACTTTTGTGTTCAGGATATTCCTGCAACCGAAGTTATTCAGACATCTGGGGATCAGCAAGGAATTTCCGAGTTTGAGCTCGCATCAAATGGCCGTGGTGGAGGACAATTTATTCGGACAGCAATTCGCGATAAAATGGAACTTTTTAATTGAGAGCGGGCATTGGCGTGCTTTTGAGGAAAATGAGATCCTGGACGCAAACGGACATATCCTCAAAGTTGCAGAAAGCGACGTTTGTGAGTATTTGAGCTCAGTTTATGGCAAGGATCACAATTGCGATGGGAATAATAATTACGTCCTGCGCGTGATTCGAAGCCTTCACAAATCTAATACACACAGTTTAATTTCAGGAACCAGTGAGAGTCAAGTTGCCGTGGTGGAGCCTTTGAAAATGCAAGGTCTATCGCAATCCGTGGCGTTATTCAAGTTGTTAATTGCTTTGGCGAGCATCGTATTTTTTATCGAGTTGCTGATCCTCCTCAAATCAAGGTTCGGTCCAACTACGACGCCAATGCATTAGAAAACTAATACATTTTGCTGAACTTTTAAGGCAGTAATCGGTAATCCAGTCAAAAAAGTACAGTCAATTCTCTCTATAACAGCTTAGCGAAAAGCAGCCAGAAAAATCGTTATAACGAACAACCGATATAAGGAAAATCGTTAAAAACGGATTTAATGGCGAGAGATTCGAAATTACCAAAAAACCGGTATAGCATGTGAGTGTGTGGCCTAAAACCGTTATAGCAAAAATGAATTTATGGCGGGGATTCAGAAATTTGAAAAAACCGGTATAGCATGTGTGGGCGTGGCCTAAAACCGTTATAGCAAAAGACGTTTATTGGTCGGGGATTCAGATCTTCCCCGTTATAACGAAAAAACCGTTATAAAATAACCGTTATGGAGGAAGATATTAACATTAAAATGGTCTCGGGCGGGTTTGTGAACACCGTTATAGAGCGGAAACCGTTATAAGGTTATATTTTTGGTAAAAAACTATGGCAATATTCGGTCTCTGCTGTTTTTGAAACCCTAAAAGTCATTTCGAACAAACATATACTTTCTATGGAATTGGCAGCGGAAGAGGTTGGAAGGAGCGGGCATTCATTTAGCGGTAATTGGATCTATAGCAAAAGCCAAGCAGAAGGCGTTCATCAATATTTAAAATAAAATATGCGGGGATTGAAAAACTAAATTGTGAAGTACCAAGAAACACCGGGAACACAAGATTTCAAAAGAAAGTAAAGGAGTTCCATCTTCATCAAAGGTGGAATAGGAAACCCGGAATAAAACAAAACAATTATCATGAGACTGAAATGTGTACAAGTACAAATACAGTCGACTCTCTCTATAATATTTACATTTTAGTGAGAAAAGAATAAAATTGTGCTGGTATAGAGTTCCGGTGTTGTTATAGAGAAAAAGTGTTACTCTTCAAGGGATACCTGACTTAGGCGCTAATGCTCTTATAGGAAGAAATTGTTGTTGTAGTGAGAGGAATGTGAGCGAGGGAAGAAAATACAGGCTGTTATGGAGTAACTCCTGTTACTGGAGTGCTCCTATAAAGAGCGGACTTTGCATGGTGAAGCCGTAGAGGGATTCAGCACTGTTGTTATCGAGTAAGTGCTCTTATAGGGAGGGCCGGTGTACGGAGAGTCGGCACGGGTGGTGGCTGATAAAATACAATGTCATAAGCATTTATGATCTCTTTGATTGTGTTTATATGCAAGCAAAGTAAATGACAAATATGTAAAATACGTAAAATATAAATAAATATGACTCTCTTGCGAATATTTTAAAAGCCATTCAGAATTTTCCATTGATATAAACAATCCTCCGTATACAGTGGACTCTCGCTATAATCCTGAAGGGAAGCGCAAAAATGGTTGTTGTATGGAAAAGTTGTTATATGGAACATTTAATATGTACATTACATACACGAAGGGCTGAAAAATAAAGTTGTTATAGAGAAAAAGCTGTTATAAGGAGAGTTATCTTTATTAAATTTCTTGTTGCTATATACGAGCATATATGAGCGAACGAGCAGTGAGCTGAGCACCACCGAAAAATTAGCTCTCGTATTTTTGTTTAAATTAGTCGTTTTTTGAGAGACAAGTACGAATAAAAACATACACAAATATTGCAAATAAAGAGAGGAATACGAAGGTGATAATTTCGAATTAAAACTAATAAAACTGAGTGCAGAAATTTCGAAAATCCTCTAGAACGAGCTGAAAATTCTAGAAGAAAGAAAAAAAAAGCCTGTGATAAAACAAAAGCCATAGAATACATAAACAAACTACTTAGCATATGACGTCAGTGAGATAGGAAATCCTACAAGCTGGAAGGTGAATGCACGGCGTGAAATCACACAGAAGAGAAACATCTGGGACTGCCACTGAGTAAAGGACATACCCTGGAATTTAAACCTTGCCCGGGCCACCAGGCGGTTAAGTCCGCAAATCTTTGTATTTTTGGCAAAAATAGCAAATGCTGAAGGTGGTTACCGGGCTCTTAACAAGGCAAGTAAATATCCAGAAATATACATTTTCAATTTAAATAAAATGGTTTTAGAAAGAGATGATGAGTCACACCACCAAGCTTTCTTTACAAATACAACCGCAAAGAAATTTAATTTGAATAGCTTCCCGGGTCAGAACACCAAAACTCTGAGAATGGCATCCGGCGAAGGACAATTGGAAACAGGACATGAACAATCCGATAAAGGAAAACGACGAAGAGACCAAGAACTAACACTCGAAGATATAATGGATCATATCACAAGTAGCTCAGAACAAGTGAAAACAAGTATCAACGAAAGAATCAATTCCATGGAGAGCAGAATGACAGGAAGGATTGAAGAGCTGGAGGGAAAAATAACGGACCACGAAACAGCGAACTTAGAACTAACCGAAAAATACAATCAGCTGCAAACGAGATTAGAACTTCATATTCGGGAAAACAACCTCGTCTTTGTGGGCATCCCGGAAGGAGAAAACGAAGATCAAGAATCATTATTCCGAAAAGTAACCAAAATAATAGAACATGATCTTGGATTAAAACAAATTCACATTCCAACAGTCAGACGATTGGGAAAAGGAGGTGGCAAACGTCCAATTTTGGTCAGTTTCTCAAATAAGCAAGACAAGACGAAAATCCTAAAAGAGAAGTCAAAGTTGAAAGCAATAAAACCGGCTGTGTACATAAATAGCGATCTACCACCCGAAATCTTGCAGAAGAGGAGAGACGAGAGACAAAGGAAGAAATCTTCAAAGTCAACGTTTGACCAAACTCAAATGCAAATATAGGAAATCGGCCGGCCCTTACAACAAAAGTGTAAAATTAATAAAATAGTGTATTGGAACGTGGGAGGATTGACGAAAGCTTTTTTTGAAAAAGTTGATACCGTATTATCGTATGACCCTTGTATTTTTTGTCTATGTGAAACATGGACAACTGACAAAATAAATCTACCTAGATATAAAAAGCTCGAAAGCATGTACAAAATTATAAGATATAATGGCACTGGAAATTATGGACGACCCTCGGGAGGGATATTTATTGGAATTAAGACAGACTTTATGGCTTATTTTAATGCCTTACAAATAAGCAATAATGTAATTAAACTAGAAAGTAAAGAAATTGTGATAGTGTTTGCTTACCTTCCACCAGCTAGAGTAAATGACGATGAGATTAGCAACATAATACAAGCTATAAAACGTGACAGCAAAACTGTAATTCTTGGAGATTTGAATGCTAGACTAGGTGACCTGAATGAAAATGTGATGGAAACGAACTTCAAAAACTTTGCAACTGTAAGAAAAAGTCAAGATAAAATGTTAAACCAACGAGGTAAATTATTGTACGAAAAACTTCTTGAGAATGACATGATTATTTTAAATGGTAGAAGTGAAAAGGACGTGGAAGGCAATTTCACTTTTATAAATCACAATGGATGTAGTGTAATCGATCTTGTTATTACAAAGTGTCACAATGTAAATGACTTTAAAAACCTTGAAATTATTGATAATGTACCGTCAGATCACTCAATAATTAGCCTGGAAATATGTAAAATAGCTCCAACGGAAGTCAAAATTGTATGTAATAAGATACACTGGAAAGAGAATGCTAAAGAAACTTTTCGAGATTTTATGTACACAAAGAACTTGAGTAGTACAAACACGAAAAACTGTAAAATCGAAACTATGTGTAATGCAATACAAGAAGCCGGCCAAAATTGCGGACTGAAATGTAAAGGGTTTCACAAAAAAGAGAGTCAAAACGGGCCGCGTTGGTTTAACCATGAATGCAGAATTAATAAGAAATATGTACACAAATGCCTCAGAGCAGTCAGAAAGACAAACCCAAATGACACAAAATGGTCTTATTTTTTGGCAAAATTAAAAGAAGCTAAACATATGTACCGAAATGTCATCAAAATGACCAGAACTAATTTTTATTATAATGTACAATCGCAAATCATGTATGCCAAAGACTCTAAGCAGTTTTGGACAGCTCTTAATGTATACAGGGAGGGTAAATTCAATCCAATTAGTAATAATATTACGAAAGAGGAATGGGAAGCACATTACACAAATGTTTTTAATAATAATAATTGCAATGTTGAAGATAGGGTAGTCCGTCACCATGTAAATGTGTCCGACAATTCGGATGAAAATATCTCCTTAATAGAGGTACAAATGGCTGTCAGGAAACTGGGAAAAAATAAATCCTCTGGAGAAGATGGTATCCCAAATGAAATATGGAAAAATTTAAGTGATGATGATTTAAAGTATCTAGCAGAATCCCTTAATAATGTACTTAATGGTGAAATGCCGACTAACTGGGGAAACATTGTAATATCGCCAATTTATAAAAAAGGGGACAAAAACGTACCAGGCAACTACCGACCAATTTCTCTCTTAAATACAATTGTAAAACTGTATACAATGATTTTATCAAATAGGGTAAACCACTTTTGTAATAATAATAATATTATATCTGACAATCAGGCCGCATATAGAAAAGGAAAAGGTTGCATAGACCACATATTTTCCCTGTATAATATTATAAGCCAAACTATATGTACAAAATCAAATGGTAAAACATATGATAAAGTATATGCATTGTTTGTAGATTTAAGTCAAGCCTTTGACTCGGTTCCACAGCAAAAATTGTGGGATAGGCTTAACAAAATAGGGCTGTCTACCAAAATAATCAATTCAATCAAATCTCTGTATGCACTAGCACAGGTACAAGTAAAAAGCAATAATGGACTCACTAATTATATTAAAATTGTACAGGGCGTCCTCCAGGGCGAGACCCTCTCTCCGACACTTTTTTCAATTTTCATTGACGAGATAGTTAGCACCCTAAGTAAAACCAATTTGGGAATAACTATGAATAATGTATGTATTCCAATATTATTATACGCAGATG
>JAQGBT010002690.1:0-22831 GCA_034698585.1 Disparrhopalites patrizii | reverse complement strand
TCCCAGTACTGGGATAGGCCAATCAGCATGTAAGCAAAAAGTGCCGAAATAAAGACTTTACTTTACTTTACTTTACAGAACTTTTATAGTGAATTGATGGACGAGCATTTAAAAAAAGTGACTATTCTTACAATTCGAAAAGAGCACCCGACCTTTGGGATCATTTCCTTCGATGGAGTAATGGTTCACAAGGTTTGCGCAAAATATGGGAAGGACCCAAACCTGTGCTCACCACCACAGCTAAAAATTGCAACAGTGCTTCATCCACATCAACAGTGCTCACACATTAGCAAATTAAGATTACACGGGACAGCTGGTATCAAGCTGTCTATTCAAATTTTGACTTTATGAGGTCAACAATGATCTACGCTGAACACTGAAGCAAGTGGAATGTATGCACGTAATGTAATAAAAAATACCTTTGTGTTTTTCTTGATTCTCTTTATGAGAATGAGACCAATAAATAAACACCAAAAATAACAAATCCATACTACCAAGCATTTGTCGTCACATTATTATTATTATCATTATGAGTGAATATTAGGGACAGGAAAAAGTGCTGAAAGCACCAAAATAAATTACGCGCGTTAGACCCTGTCAGTCTACCCAAAACATTTCTGGCACATTGTGCAGCCCAAATCTGGAAAGAAAATAAAGCACTAACAGCAGGCCTTCATGGCATAAGGCACACCTAAGGGTTTTTTAGAATTTGCCGTAATTTCTAACAAAAATGTAAAGAATATCAATTGAGCATGCAACAACAAACTTGTTTACAAAAATGTCTTCAATAAACGCCACATTAGGCTTTAAAATTAGGAGTTTAGAATGCAAATAAAATGATCAAATGCGGCTCAATCCGCATGGAATGGAGGTTGTTTTGGATATAATTTACAAGTACAAATTTGATTATTGCAGCTATAAACACACAGAAACAACTTGACAAATGTGAAACGACAACAAAGAAGCCCGCATAAACTCGTGTGGACATATAGAGGAACTTAAAGGACTTGGGAGGAAGCCAAACGTAAGGCAAGTGGACGATTTAGGCTCCCCCAAAGAGGATTCTTCCCAAAATGAGCATGGCTGACACCTTTCGCCCTACCTCCGAAACGACCATAACGGCCATTATTCAACCTGTTGTACTTTACAATCGAGGATTCCCTAAAATTATTTCATGCAAGAACTGCAGAATCTTCTCTCGTGCAAAAAGAAGCACTCAAGTTCGCGTTTCGCGTACAGTACTCACCTTACTCACAAATAAAGTACTTTCGATGGTAACTCCAGATTTGGACCAAACTTTTTTACACATTGACACCACCTAGGGGTGGCCCAAGATGACCTTCATTTGGGCCAGTTCGAACTGCAGGACCCAAAAAAAATTTGTAATTTTCGACACGAAAACAAGTGCAAAGACGTACCCTTATGACATGATACTTTCTGATGGGATTTAACATGGCGCAAACTTCCATTTTTCATTTCGATACCTTTGCACCTAATACTATGCAGCGCTGTTTCGGCTATACTTACTATAGGTATACATGGGCCAATATATTCTTAACGCACTTTGCATCTCTAATTGCATATCGAGGGTGAAGTACATAATTTGATCATCTCCACGCGTTCCTATCTCCTTGCAGGCGTACTGCATAAATTGATCAAATCCACCGAAACGTCAAATCGCCAAATTCTGAATACGCGATACGCTACACATGCGCTACAGAAATACGCTACAGAAATTGGCTGAATGTTCCCACCTTGCTGCTGCCTAGCCCAAAAATAATAAAAATACGTGTGCGGGTGAAGAATTTCATTGTGGTTCTTTTCCATAAGTTAAATCCTGATCCGACAACAATTGGTCAAGTTATGGCGGTTTTTCCGCGCGTAGTTTAAACTTTTGGCAATTTTCCTATTTTTTGAACTGCGCGCCGAAAAACCGCCATAACTTGGCCAATTGTTATCGGATCAGGATGTAGCTTATGGAAAAGAGCCACAATGAAATTTTTCACCTGCAAGTATTTTAATTATATTTTTATTTGGGCTAGGCAGCAGCTAGGTGGGAACATTCAGCCTTGCCAGGGATTCCAGATTGTCGTTTTCTGGAGTTGATCATTTTATGCACACGCATGAAATGCAGAAAGTCAATGCATGTATTAGGAGCGCGCGTAGATGATCCAATTATGTACTTCACCCTGGATATATTTACTATTGTCGTGTCTCGCATTGTTTCTCTCTTTTTAATCACGCAATTTTCCATCTCTCTTTTTGTTTCGCATTGTCTCTCTCTCTTTTATCGCTCGATGTCCTCGCACTCTTCAGTCTCTCTGTTTATCTCGCACTGTCTTGCTCTTTTTATCGCTCGATTTCCTCCCACTCTTCTGTCTCTCTGTTTGTCTCGCATTGTCTCTGTATTTTTTATCGCGCATTTTCCTCGATTTCTTGTCTCTCTCGAGACAGTGCGGGACACACAGAGATGCAGAAGAGACGGAAGAAAACGTGCGATAAAAAGAGAGATACATTGCGAGATAAAAAGAGAGACAAAAAGTAGGATGGGATATGGGCGATAAAAAGAGAGACAAAAAGTAGGATGGGATATGGGCGATAAAAAGAGAGAGACAATGCGAGACAAATAAGAGAGACAGAAGAGATTTAGGAAAACGCGCGATAAAAAAAAAGAAGGGGAGACGCTGCGAGACAAAAACAGAGACATAATTTTTGGGAAGAAAACGAGGTAGGGAAACGAGCGATAAAACAGATCGAGACGGTGCGAGCTAAACAGAGAGACGAAAGAGTGGGAGGAAATCGAGTGATAAAAAAGAGAGACAATGCGTAACAAACAGAGATAAAAAAAGAGAGAAACAATGCGAGACACGACAATATAGTGTAATTAGAGATGCAAAGTGCGTTAAGAATATATTGGCCCATATGTATAGTCAGTACAGCCCAAGCAGCGTTCTTTAGTATTAAGGAGGAAGACGTCGAAATGAAAAATGGAAGTTTCCGCAATGTTAAATCCCAGAAGAAAATATCGTGTCATAAGGGTCCCTACCCCCTTTGCACTTTTTTTTCGGCCTGCAGTTCGAACTGGCCCAAACGAAGGTCATCTTGCGTCACCCCTAGGTGGGGTCAATGTGTAAAAAAGTTTGGTCCAAATATGGAGTTACCATCGAAAGTACGTTATTTGTCAGTACTACCCCAGAATTGTAATTGTGCATCACCCTATCACCCTAAACAATTAAACATTCGGCTTGTTTTTGCCCGATGACGTCGCGTCGCATGGCTTTAGGCTTGGATTCGACCAACGATAACTATTGCACGGATTGCACGACGAAACAATTTAAACACCCCACTCATCCCAGTTCATCATAATATTATGAGAATTGGCCCCTCGCCCCGGGGGCCCACTGGCCACTGCGGGCTTTGGCCAAGTATTAATATAAAGTCATCTAAAACTGGAATAATTATTATTAATATACTATAATACATACTGCAAACTTCATCCAAAAATAAAATTAATTATTATTATTACTATTATTAGTATACATACATACTTCATAATTCACACTTCACACCTCATGCAATGCGTACTGCATCATTTGTCTAACGTCAATAAAAGGATGCAAGCGGAGAGAACAGAGAACAGATCAGAGAATCAGAAATCAGAGACAGAGAGACAGACGACAGACTGACAGACACACAAAGGCATGTTAGACACGCAGTAGGTAGTTGTAGTTAGGTAGTAGTGCAGTACTACAGTAGTTGTAGTAGGTAGCAAAACACGTATTAATAATGAATGAATGATTTTTTTTCTGTCTATCAAATATTTCAGTATTTAATAGGTTGTCTCTTGTCTCTGCATCCTTTACAAAATTTCCGTCCAGAATCATTGGAACTTCGTATACAAAATTTATGTACCTTCAATGTAAGTTTTACTGCCTAAACAAATAAGGTCATATACTAATAATTAATTACATTTAGTATATAGTTCGAACAAATTTATTTGCGTAAAAAGCACATTTACCTATACATATTGGGTACTCCTCCGCCGCTTGAAGAGAAAGTGAAGAACCTGAGAAATGGCTTCAAAGAAGAAACAGAAGATCCAACCGGACAAAGTCCGTCTGCTGACCGATGCGGAACTCCGGAAGCTGCCACCTGGATACATGGACATACCAGTGATCAACTGGCAAGAAGAGGATTTCTCGTTGGGCGTTGAAAGCGACAGTGATGAAGAGAATGAATTTGAGCCGACGGGGAAATGGCGCATCATTCCCATCTGGACAGCGCCAGATGATGAGTGGTCAATTACGACTGACTGGAGTGATATCCCGACGACTCCCTTGGAGCATGACTCCAAGAAATTACTGATCGCCACCCGAGTTCCCTCGTGTGATGGTCGCGTGGAACACTTTATTGGCAAATCATTCCAAATGCAAAATGACAGCGGAAATAATTCGGAAGATCAAAGATTTCCCACGTACCGTCCATGGTGGGATCACGATCCCATGCCCGGAATCCAAATTCCACGATTCATCTGGCAGGTGGAGTCTGAGACGGATCTTCAGACCACACGAATGATCAAAGTGTGCAAATTTCACGACAACTCCGTCTTTCAACCAGAGTTTCGAATTCTTCGGAAAAACACGACAGAGTACATAGATGTGGAAGATGTGGAGGACGAGGAAGATGAAACAGACGATTTACTCAGCCTTGACGTGCTCGAGACAATTCGCCCCGTTTTCAACAATGGACCTTTGTCCATGGGAGAGTACAAGTCAGCTATTACAGATGCTCTTGGCCTATCGGATGAGCCGGATAAATTTCCCAAAAGCCTATCCGACCTTTTTACCAAGATCGACACATTTGCGGTAGACAAAATCTCTTGGGATGATTTGTGCGACTTCTTGCAGCAACAGTTCGCCGAGAAAGCTGAGACGGAGTACAGCTCACCTCCGGTCGCTCTCTTCCCCCCGTGCACCATATTCGAAACTCCGCATAGGAATCCTATTACAAGAGCCTTCACACTCACGGACAAAGGTTTGCTATGCTTCAGCGAAGATGGGATCGTGTCGCTTTGGACCTCAAGCTTTAAACCCCGAATATGGCGAGCCCTCGTGGGTGCAACTTTTGTTCAGTATCTTGAACTTATATATGTATCTTGAAATTAGTGACTCCCAGTGGAATTGTATATTCATAATTCCCTAACGTTCTTCTTAAACCAGTCTTTTGAAAACATGACAGGGTCGTCCCGCAAGTTACAAATCTGCGAACATCTCAGACAAGAAATCTTCTAAATGGTTCACTGACATTGCGCATCTGCCCAGACTGGCTAAGTTCATCGTGCCCACCGGGTAAACTAAAAATCGGCATTTATTCTTGTTTAAAATTTTGTGGAGACTTTCATGTTAGTGTAACCTCAGACTGGAGCGAATTTTGTCCAGTCACGGATATAAGATAATTTTGTATCGTGGATGCTGCTCTATCAGGGAACGGGAACTCCAGTTCTACGACACAGCTACTTATGATCCTTATTGCCAGTTAACCAATCTTTTCTCCGTGCCAATTCACATTGATGCCAAACTGACTTCGCAAATGTCACTCATCATTTGTATGGGGGACATGACTGGTTGTGTTGCAATTCTCATTGTAGAGTAAGTCTCTGAAATTTTTAAAATTTAAAATACCGCATCCTTGTCTTGTGCTTCCCCGGTTCATGTGACAGTTCCTGTAATTCATGCAGCGCAGCTATATCAACCTTGCGAAACTGGTCACAACAACGAAGAGTAAATGGTAAGTTTGTTTTGGTCGTCCATATTCCTGATGAGTATATGGAATAAATTTCACTTATTCGGTGATTGCAGTTAACAACGAAATGGTGCGAATTATCTTGTGATAATTTTTGAAAAGCTATTCCAACGATTTCCATTAATGACGCGGTGGGTGTTGCAGCCGGAGTGAAATATGTCAAGTTTAAGGTTCATGATGACATGGTGTCCTACATTCATTTTTGTACCAGCATGAACAGGGTAAATCTTGACTGATAAAAGTGGCAGCCGTGCCGTAAACCTTGCACGAGGTGCTGACGCCGCGAGAGTGCATGTGTACCGTATGTTCGCCGAAAAACGCAACTGGCTCTACCGCTTATAACCTCTCTGTAGCAAGGTGTAGACATAGGAGCACTAGCTCGTTGGAATGCTAGCACGTCATGCTTTCAGAATTCACAAGTTTTTTTATTCAAACACTTTCCGTTTGAAACTTATGGGATGTGAAACGCGTGAAAAACATCAAATGTTAAATAAGTGGGGTTAACAAATCAAAAAATTACAGTTACTTATTACAAATATTTAATAAATATGCATTATGTATTTATTATATGTATACATATTTAATACATACATATATTTATTAACATATGAATACACCATCAAGAACAATTCAATTTTGTGGCTCGTAAAAAGTTTGAACAAGATGGATCAGTCGAAAACTGGAAGAAAAATACATTTGGATTTCAAAAATATCGGAAAAATTAACACTATACTGGAAGGAAATCGTATGCTTTAAATTTTTTAACCCCCATATGTTAACATAGATTTTTCCACGCGTTTCACATGCCATAATTTTCGAACGGAAAGATTTGGATTCAAAATAATTATCAATTCTGAAAGCTTGACTTCTTAGCATTCCAAAGAGCTAGTGTACATATGTCTGGAGAAGTTATAAGCGGGAGAGCCGGTTCCGTTCTTCGGCGAACATACCGAATACAAGACATTCATGCAATTCAACAGTAATCAGTTCCTCTTTGTAGGTAGTGACATCTTCCATTAATCAAAACCGATCACTCGTAATGGGCACATTGTTAACAACGTGGACCGCAAACGAGATGATGCAAGCAATGGCCACTAACTTCGTGGAAGGTATTTCCGGCTTTCTGTTTGTGCTCCGTTTTATTTGTATGTATATGTATACATACATAATTGTGCAAGTCATAAGGGACCTCTGCCGTCAATGACTGTGTGTTCGTCCACACACCCACATAGGATTTCATCAATATTTGCTTTCCACCGATTTTCCTGCTTGTTTCTGTCTTCGAAGGTGTGACCGACCTTTCACACAAGCCGAAAACGAGGAAGCCAGCGGATGAAGTCCCGTTTCCAATCAGTAATGGCTGTCGTACTTTCGACGTGTGGGAAGAAAAACGCTGGCTCGCCGCAGGAGGCTTAGATCGGTTGGTTTGGGTCTGGAATATGTACGTTCCTAGCCAAGTAAGTCCTTTCTTCCTCTGTCGTTATTCTGAGCATGTACATGCATACATATTAAGTGAGAATTTTCCCATTATCTTGTGTGCGAATCAACAAAATGATTGGATTTCCTAAATAGCCGATAGCAAAATTACGAGGACACAATGCTGCACTATTTAAAGTAATTTTTGACCCGAGGAGCGAGACGTTATTCAGTATTTGTACAGAGAAGACTATTCGCGTGTGGCAGTTGTTGAATAACACTTGCATTCACACCCTGGACGTGAAGGCCTCGCAAATCAAGGGTCCAATTCTGAGTTGCTTTTACCCCACCAGTGATGGCATTCTCATCCAGACAAATGATGACTGCCACCATCTTAAGATTAAGCGCATGGGCGACGAAGCTATGGTATGTCGCATCCAGACTAACGTTAACCCACTTTTTGTGCTTAAAATGATGCCTTTGACTCACGTCATTGTAGGAAGACGGAACGACCCACGTGGACGGGATCACAGCTGTGTGCTACAATCACCAGCATGGCTTTATTATGTCCTGCTCGTCCGAAGATATCCTCGTATGGTCGTGCGAGACAGGGAAACTGGTTGCCGAGTTTAACACGATTGGTGGTGATGGATCCATGCATTTGGATACCATTGCAGAAAAGAAAGAGGCACCGATGGAGGAAGAGAATATCTTCATCATGCCCCAACCTCTGTTGCACGGCCGAGAGCAAGTTAGTGTTGCTCTTGTTAGCCAGTAGTAGTATGCACATATGCAGGGTTTGGAAGCAAAATGAATTCAACTACAGTAGAGACACTTTAAAATGACGGATTGCCGTTTATAAATCGACCATTCCTTTAATTACTTATGCAATTTTTTTCTTTGAGGCACCGAGCCCTTAACAATGGAGCTCTGCTGACCAATCCCAATGCTTCATTTCATTGAGAGGGCAACAGAGGGCCTTCCGTTAACTCCTTATGTACATATATTATCAGCTTTAAATGTGATAAAAAAAAGTGACAGCTGTCAACTGTCAATAATTATTTCGTGGTCTCAAATTTTAAGTTCAAGTTAAAAAATATAACGGGCCAGCCGAATTCTTTGATACAGCTGCAATGTCTCAAAAAAAAAAAATTGCATAAGTAATTAAAGCAATGATCGATTTATAAACGGCAATCCGTCATTTTAAAGTGTCTCTACGTACACTTACACTACACTAAATACAGGATAATATTTTTTCGCGTTAAGTCTGTACAGGTGTGTTGTACAGGTGTGTGTACAGGTATAATTAGATATTTAGTGGCAGCCCAATTATCGATTTAGAAGCTACTTTCAGGGAACGACATTATAAAGAATTAGATAAATACAGGAAATATTTGAAGAGATAGCGGAGTCCCAGGTCCCAATCATGGCCGGGGCTCTAAAGCTGTCCGGGGGCGATCTTTCGAGCTTTTACGGTACGTCCATAGAATTCATGCCTTAAAATTTGCGATATTTTGTAAACGGGCTGCACTGGGTTTGCAAAAATTTGCAAAGTAGTGAGGTTTTACATGACGGATATGTCCATGGCAAACGTTTGACCAATTAGATGGGGGATTCAACGGTATTCAAAGTATGATTGAGATATGGATTTTATATTATGTCAAAATTAATGATTAACCTGCTAGGGTTAATTCGAATTGTTGTAGGATCAGATTAAATGTAAACTGGTCAGGATTGCATTAATTGAAATTAATTAATCCGATTTTTTAGATTAGATTAATCAACTTGTTTTGTCCACCGTATATAAGCGAAAGGGTTAGAAAACGATTTGACGGTTGACTTTGCGAATCAATGAAAGAACAGGTGCTATGGTCAGTATATGTAATAGTGAATTACCTCCGTTAAATTACTATTAAGTTCACGGTTCAGAATGTTTTTTTCCATTTGCAGATGTGCACTAGAAATTTGGGCATATTTGTATTCAATAAGAGTTTGAGATTTAGACTTAAAGTATTCATTTTTGAATATGTATGTAAATGTCGTTCACGTTTACTAATCCAAATGTATGAAAAAATGAATCAAAATTGCCGTTGGTCACGTGTTTGCTGAGTGATAAACTAATCCAGTCCCTGTAATGCGATTTTTTTTCTTTACGATGGATTGGATTGTCACCGGATTAAAATACAAGATTTGTAACCTGGATTGATTGTTGGGATTGGATTAAATGAGTCACAATAGCTGGATTAGGGGATTGGGAATATTAATCCGTAATCCAGATTAAAGGATTATATTTTTAATCCGGGATTCCCCCATCTCTGGAAGTTTTGAAATCTGTGCAGTTTTTTGTGCTTCCTGTAAAATTTGTTCTCACGGACTTACGCTGATTTGACTCCGAACCCCTAATATGCATATAAATATAATCATTTTACCCACTCTAACTCCTTCATTGTTACTTGCACTTTGCATTCAATTTTCATCTGCGATTAATTTTTCAGGTGGATACTTACGAAGTTGGAACTGTTACCTGTGTCACGTTGGACAATATGGGTCGGAGATTTTTTACAGCACATGCTAACGGTGTCATTAAGGCGTGGAATTTCTACAACGGTACTTACGTTACGATTACGAGCTTATTTGCAGCCCTACATGCACCTAATTAAGCTACTATCAGGGTGTTTTGGATTACACAGAATGAGTTGGGATTACAAATTATGGATTGTTTAAAAACATTTAAATGGGATTACGGATTACATGCCTAAAAAATTGGGATTACAAATTCGGATGACTGCCTCGAAAAATCTTAGAATTACGGATTTGGATTACTGATTCAAATCCGGAATTACATTTTACTGGGATTACGCATTATACATATTTATGGAAATTGAATGTAGCAAAGTTAAAAAAATCCTGAAAACCAAAGATGTGTGATCACATTATCTGCTCAAATTCGGACAATGTAGGTGAAAAAAGATTTTGTTTTTAATGCGTTACAGCTTTGGTCAAGATAAAGTTAAAATTTAAAGCAATCCACGAATTTGGCTTAAAATTGACGTTGGATTACGGATTACAATTGATTTTCACACGAAGGTGGATTACGGATTACTTTGTAAGCTCTGAGCTGGAATTACGGAGTAGAGTAATCCGTAATCCGAATCCATAATCCCATCAAAGGATTGCTTTCGGAAATCCGCTGCGCCCAATCTTAAGTCCGATCATTGGGCATGTGAAGTGTGATTGGGCTGGGAACCCGTACGTACATAATGCAACCAATAATAATTTCAGGTCGGAATCTATACAATTTGTACAAGCCTTTGGATAATAATGATATATGCGACATGCACTACATCACGGTCAATTCTGAGCATCGTTACTTGATGACTGTTGGTTGGGATCGACGGGTAGTGATTTATATTGACACGCAGGTATTTATATATACATACATTTTCTTTTATAACAACATTAACTACACAGACGGTATACGTTATTGAAGCAAACCCAAAAGATATTCCGCACTAAAATACGTGGTTGTTGCTCAGGGTCCAGAAGTGGTGCATCAATTGATGCTGCCCGAGGAACCAATCGAGTTCACGCACGAGAGCTTATCCCACCAGGATGACATTTGGGCCTCTACGTTTGGTTACCCGAATCTGATCGCGTCTGGCGACTACAGCGGCCGTTTACTTGTATGGAATATTAATTCGGGCCACATTGTTGGATACCTGAAAACTAACCAAGCCAGGTTTGTGATTCAGCTTTCGTTGTTACGCTATACTGAGGTACATACTAGGTTTCTTGTTTATGAGGAACGCGAAATAATGGAAATGGAAGAGCAAGATTACCATTACGAAATAAAGATTTTCCTTTCCAGGGATCGACAGTATGCCAAGGACCGTTTCATTACTTCCTTGACATTTCACACTCAAACGTACAAGGGGAAAAAGACGACCTACTTGATCTCCAGTGGCCCGTATCACTTAATTCATATTTGGAGGGTAATGTCATCATATGCCGCTGATGTCGATATAATGACAATGAACGAAAAATGAACTTGAAGACGTGCGTATAAGTTAATTTCAAAATGACCAAAATACATGTATGTATAGGCGAACACAACGCGAGAAATCAACGTGGGCTCAGTGGGTTGGACGAGACCATGTGATTTGGCGAGGGATTACGTCACGTGCTTGAAATCCGTGCCTGAAAACAATTTGCTAGTGTGCGCGGACACATGGGGTTGCGTGTCCATTTGGACACTGAAGGACTCACTAGGCGACAAAGAACCCACGCAATGGTTTCCCAAGTCCTTGCTCCGAGGTGGGAAGGACCCGACCGGCTTTCGGCCCATGGGATCTTACGAAGTGGCCCAGACAAAGAAAAGAGGCAAGCACTACTCCAGAGGCCCGAGTGCATCTAATGTCGTTAGCAAGGAGTTATTTGCAGATGAGGTTGAGCAGGACCAGTTAGCAGATATCATTGACACCAAGAAACCCATGTACAATTTCAACATACCTCAAGTGGCTTCAAGTTTTGGAATTGCTTTGCAAGCCAACGAAAATGACGTTGTACCCGAGCCGTCCTCCAAGACTATGCAAGATGCGAGCCAAACCAGAAACAACACTGGGCCAGGGCCGGATAAGCAGCATGCTAGTACTCAAACCATTGACGTGGACGTGCCCAAATCCATTTTGGACACGAGGTTGAAGCCTTCCAGGAGTCAGTCTCGGCGTTTGATGGAGCGAGATAAAGAGCAGAAGCGGATGCAAGAGTTTGAGAGTGAGTCACATGCCTTGGTCGAAAAGGCCCGAAAAGCGAAAAAGCAAAAGGGGTATGGACTGGGTCCTGTTCAGATGAAATTCATTCGGAGTTGGAAGTGCCACGTGGATGGCTTCGCCTGTCTAGAAGTTTGCAATACCTACGGTCTTATTGTCACCGGCAGTAAAGATAGATCAGTTCGAGTTTGGGACTTTGAAGGTCTGTGCATATGTGGGTTTGTATTCGTAAATGTAAATAGTATGTACGTAGTACATGTAGGTTTGCTCAAGAAATGTGTGACGAGTTTCAGATTTCCCGGCAAAAAAGTGGCTGTAAATTAAATACAGATAACTTTGTATAGTACTTGAAAGACATGTTCGGTTACAGGAAATCATATCGGGATTCTTGGTCAGCCAGACACGTGGCTGGTGGGTGATCCAACAACATACAAATCACATCCCTTAGACGTCAGTTTAGATGTGAAGCGTATTCGAGGCATGGATTTCTTCCGCAAACCTCTTCCGTCTCCCTTGGAGATCGAAATATTTGCCGATGAATACGTGAAAAGAATGCTGGTAAGTGCATGTTTCTACGAAGAGGTCAAATATCTCATTGTAGCCTAAGCCTAGAATACTATGTGTATACATGTACGTACATACATAATATGCATAATACTTGTATGCCCGCGCCGCGCCACCGGAAGAGATCGGTGTTACAGCTTTCAGCATGTTTCCGAGATGCGAATTCAATATTGTCATTAATCTCATGGTGTTTTTATAAGTATAAAATTCGTGTAGTGTATTCTAAATGTGCATGACAATACAGCCGGGTTGTGTTTATAAAGTTGCCGTGCCCGGAGATAAGTACTTCCCCGTTTCTCTGATTCGGGGAAATTACCTGGTTTTCCGACGAAAACCCCTTAAAAAATTTCGCTACAAAAGTCGTTTAGCAGCGAGATCGATGCTCTGACCAAATTTTTTGTTTGGCAGTCTCCCTCAAAAGTTGTCTCGTAATTCTCCAGAAAATTATCATTTTTCGCAAAACCCCAGAAACATACTTGCTTCCTTTTTCATTTTTTTTCTACAGTATAAAACCCGTGTCACGGAACCCGTTACGCTCCGTTACGCGTATCTTACAGGAGCGTAGGATTGGGTTTAATTATTAATAAATTATGCATAGTTTAAATCCCGTATACCAGAGTCTGGCGCTACTTCTTGTGCTACTCATGCTTATTATTATATTATAATTAGTATACTGCGTGAACATTGTTTTTTTATTGTTTGACTACAAACATCGTCCAGGTCCTCAACGATGTTCATGTCTTCGTGGCGTTCGCCGTCGTCAAGAATGGTCTCGGCATTAGGATTAGGATTGCACGCGCGCGGTATCGTTACACACTGAGCTTGCGTAGCCTAAGAAGATAGCGATCAGTAACGCCAAGCAAGAAGTCAGGGAGTGGATTAGTTTAATTAGCAGTGATTATTGCTTTGATTTATTGGTAATCAAAATAATCCACCCCCGTTACTGATTATACTGCATGCACGAAGCATTTGGGATACCGTGAGACTGGTTATCGTGGTAGTGGTCATCCCACGGTCATGGTGTCCCACAGAAAGCACCAAGCAGATTTCACGTCCACGGGACAGCAGTAACCGCTGGGTCCGGCTATTTACTTCTTACGCTACTCAGGCTCAATGTGTAATGCAGCGATCAATTCTACGTTGCAGTCATTGCCGAGACCATTCTTGATTACGATGAACGCCACGAAGACCATGAGCATCGCCGAGGACCGCGACGATGTTTGCAGGAAAACAATAATTTGTTTTCTAGTCCAACAATAATTAAAATCATAATCACATGTTTCAATTTTCAATGCGTGCTTCAGGGATTCACTTTACAATGTACATACAATATGTGACGCCAATGACACGAGAGCCAATTGCCAATTACAGTCTGATTGTAATCAGAAGACAGTTGAATGCAGTCTTTCGTGTAGTTGTTTTAAGTTTTAGCCGTATTGACTAGGACGTTGCGCTGAACTTCAGCGCAACATCTTTCCGTGACGGAGAGTAATGACACCAATAATGCAAGTCCTAATAATTTAACGACATACATATTACTTTTGCATTACTAAGAATAAATTATAACGTTGTGTAAAATTTAGCAACAAGCGGAACGACCCCGAATGACCGATGATGATATCACGGAGAAATCGGACGCGTACGAGAAGCTCCTGTCTCACACCGTTCCCACTACACTCTGGATTCAAAAGACTGCTCCAGTAGGAAACTATCGAAGGTCTATCATGGACAAAACGCAAGAAGAGATCCCGTACACCGAGGGTGGAGTTCCCAGGAGAAAAGCCAGATGGTAACGCTAGGTCTATACAAGTAAATCATGTATATGTATACAAAAATAAATAAAAAAAAACAAAGTAATTATGCACTTTGCAAATAACACGTGGGAATTATTATATGTATACTTTCGTTGCCTTTTAGCCCAACATTCAAATGTAAGTACAACTAAATGATTTTTCGATTAAGTCCGAAACCTGTCTTGAACACGAACATAACAAATACTGTGTCTTTTATTATGTAAAATGCTTTGTACCAGCTGGTCGACTTTAGCTTCGCACAGCCTTTAGTGGTGATAGACCTTATAGGAGATATTATTATGTCGACGGGGACGTACTGCCAGATAGACAATACGTCCCCGGACCAAATGCCAATAGACATTATGTCGATTCGATACTATCGAGTAGACAGTTAGTCGAATAGACATTGTGCGGCAGCCAAGTCGGACCAGTGGTTTCGAGAACTCTGAGGTAAGCCAGGAGCCGTGGAGCAGAACAAGCCAAGTAAAATAAGGACTCTCGACAAAGCATTGATCTGCAGCCCACTGCAGATAATTGCACTACGGAGCTACGAAGATTCCTCGACCCTCTGGATGCAAATTTTTTATTTTCAATCTGTACGCTGTGTCATGTCGGATAATTTGTTTTGTTTGTGCATACTTCAAATGGAACAAATAAACTCAACTAACTAACAAAAAATAGGGTTGCCTTTTTGTCTATTCGGAACTACCTGCTACTCTCTCTCCAGGTCCCCAAAGAGAAGTCTTACACATATAAGGTGCTGATCGTAATCAGCTTGTTGTGTCCATCGTACTGTAGATATTATGTATAACATCTTTATAACACTGTAATTTCCCATACTTGTATAAGTAATACTCTTAAACAGCTAGAAAATTGTATATAAAAATTCTAAATTGTAAAACAAGGTTGAGATCGGTCCGCCCAAAGGTATTCCTTAAAACATTGTTCAAAATTATCAATTGTTATTCAAATCAAATCAAAATTATCAATTGTTGTTCAAAGTTCAAAATTATTTCAGAAGCTGCCGTAGTCAGTGTGACTACAAACCGAAGTTGTCGAGAAAAAAATCGAACGCAAAATGAAAGTAAAAATGAACGACTGTAAATCTTGAGGACAATCATAGATTACCAAAATCTTGAGTTTCAAGTTGCAACTGCAAATTACAAGACTTGGTCTTTGAATGCAAATGACTAAACAAGGCTTAAACCATAACTAAAATAGATATCGTGGCTATCTATTTGGAAACAATTATTGTATATAGGTATATGTGTTACAAGACGCGGGGAAATAATATCGGAGCGCCTGTTCGCTCTGGTATGGGATAAGCCGTTTCAACGAACTAACTAGCCCATTGTCAAAATGTCTTCGCCGCCCTAATTACAAGTTTTGCCTAATGGTCTAACAATAAGTCGACTACCTATCTAGTCGACATTTTTTTCAGGGGCCTTCAAGCATTTAACCTGCTTCATTTCTTATGATTTTTCTCGGTTTTGCGGAATTATTCAACCAGACTTTCAGGATAATCCGATACATATATTAAGTCTGTGATTACTTATATGATATTATTATGCGATACATATATTCAGAACATTGTTTGCATAATTATAAATGTTTACCATGATTGAAGATGGGGATGGTCACAATTACCTACAAATGGTCACATTTGTGAACTGTAGCATGTTAAAAAAATCATAACATGAAATCAGTGAGGAGAAATTTACTACATATTGTTTTGGTTATAGCTTTAGAATGATACATACCTATATCAGAAGCCTTTCTTCAAAATTCCTCACTTAAAACACCACGGAGGAAAACAGGAACGTCCTAATTTGGCGGATAGGTGGATATGGCGGACTCTAAATTGGCGGACGGGCGGAAATGTTCCCCTCAAAAACTTTCTCCAGTTGTTAACATACAAATTGCTACTCTTTATAACAGTTTCTCGCTATGGCGTGAAAGTTTTCTGATTTAAGGGGTACCGTTATAAAGAGAATGGACTGTATAAATGTTCCACGGGATCCGCCACTTTCCCCTGTTGTCAGCACTATACATACATGTGTATAAGATGCGCCAAACTTATACCTGGTTCGTTCATCTGTCATATTAATTTCTAGTTCGTCCGTTTGTCAAATTACTGCCTGTCCGCCAAATCATTGTCGGCCGCACCGCCGAATTAATGTTTGCTCTGCCCAGTCCGCCAAATAAGTGTCCTGTCTGCCTGTTCCACCCGTCCGTCAAATAATGTTCGGTCCGCTAAAGGCTAAATTAGTGTAAATCTCGGAATATTGGTGTAAAAATAGCGAATTTTCAAAAAATTCCATGAGAATGTTTAATTTTGTACAAGAAAAGGCATGAAATTACTGTAATTTGTTGATTTTAAGCTCCAAATCAGAATGTTTGCTTGATATCTATCAAAAACTAGCCTAAGGTGATAGAAGCAAAGATTATAAAATCTTAATTTCTACTGGAAAAATCATAATTCTTTGATAAAAAGCAGGATTTTTTTCGGTAAAATTTCTCTCGTGTTGTGAGTGTACAACTGACCCAAATCTTGTACATATTTGGTAGTTACCGAAGGTAGTGTGCATGCACAAAAAATTTGAATTTAAAACGGAGTAGACACTGTATGTGCGTTACTTGCAAGTAGTAAGTTAGTAAGTACTGAGCCACAGTTGAAGAAGTGAGAGTAGTGATTATAAGATGTATTGTGCGTTGTGCGCGAGTAACCCGCGACCGCGGCAATCGCCGGAAGCAGTCAAGTCAAGATAAGGCACGGTCATATCGTCATATGGCCTATGAAACTGACGATTTAGACTTTTGACCAAGACTTGGGGGAGTTGTAGTTGCAATTGAGTTTTTACTGAGACCTGAGACAGCTAGAATCTAGACTGTGGTAGAATCGCATAATATGTAGAACTATTTATTTACTATGAAGTGTCTTTTGTCCTCGTTTCTGTATGCAAATCTATGCAATATGCAAGTTATTAAGACAGGGACACGACACGGACGGACGGAGGGGAGTTCAAGGTACCAATGTAACAAAGTAATAGAACAATAATGTATAAAGTCATGACGTCATGAGGAGACTCATACTGAATAACTGAATACATACATCCGTGTCCATGAATATTCACTATCACTACTTCACTTCACGTAATGCTGATTGTGCTGATTTGCTGATGCTGACAACTGAAATAATGACGGGGCGAAACGAAATGTAAGTGATACACGGTAGAGTCTAGACGTCTAGAGTCTCTAGAGTGCTAGAGTCGTAGAGTGAGATGTTGAGATTTGAGGTTGAGAGGTTGAGGTTGAGAGGAATGAGAATGAAAGATGAAATGAAACGATGTGTGGGATTTCAAAGGAGATGGGCGCAGAGCTGAGGCTGAGACGGAGCGGAAGGATCGAAAATCGAAAGGCAGCTCATAATAAGCTCAACTTGTCTCTTGTCTTGTCTTTTCATCGAATTCGAATCGTCGACTCAGCACCAAGCACACGTAAGTTTTTTCTACTCTTTTCCCCTCAAATTTCACTTTCACCCACCAAATTTTCCTCCCTTTTTTATTTTTCCTCACAACAATTCCTCTCATGTCGAGGAGTCCCATTTACGGACCTTTCTATTCTTCACTTTAAGCTCAGTCACAAATCCCTGACTTCAATTAACTTGTTCCCAGCTATTTTCTGTTTGCTGTGTCAAATTGCGGATGAAAACGGTGGGGAACCAGGGAATATTTGAAGACGCTCATTTATAATTTTCCCGGCTTAATAATGTTTCAGTTTCAGTGATCCCCTCGTGGTCACAGTAAATGATCCGTTTCAAATTGAATTATTCGTGAATTGTGCGGGCATCATGGGATGCCCAAGTTGTTTAAAAATAATGTTTCACTTTAACGTTTTCTAGTAAAGTCTCAACTCGTCCCTTTATTTCCTGCTCTCTAGTTCCAATGAAATGTTCTACGACCATTCAAACGTGCCGCAAGTTATTCAAATGAATGACGGTCAGCAAATTCATTTTGACCCGGGCGATGGTCACATTCTACGAGTTGTGGAAGACTTGACGGAGCAGTCATTCAGCGGAGAACTGGATGAAGAGAGTCAAGTTTTTGTTATACAGGACGACCAGGACAATGAGACGTCTGAGATCGCAGTGTGGAACCAGGAGAAAGGAGAATATGAAATAATCTCTTCGGAATTCAACGAGTTTACGAATCAAATTCTAGACATCTTAGACAATGACCGAGCTGGTGGCTTGGAACCGGAAGACAGTGCGGTGAGAATGAATGAGAAAGTCTGCGCTGGAGCTCTGGAGTCGGAGCAACTTGGAGTGAAGAACGATAATGATCGCGCATCTATCCCTCGAACGAAAGCCGAATGCCTCGGTGGAACACCTATTAAAATGGAGAGGTCACAGACGTCACCTGACGCAGGAGACGATTCACATCAGTGGCCACCGAGCATTGAAGCTGCTAATGAAAAGAACGAAAGTGATTGTTGTCAACGTAGCAATAATGACATTCTTGATAGCACTAGTTTAAACCACAGCAATTCCGCCGTCGATAAATCTTCTAAAATGATACAGTTGGAGACAGCTACTGGTCGAATTATTCAGCTTCCTGGAGAAGATGACCATGTGGTTGGAACAAATGGTCGCGAGTCAATGAATGAATCCGTTTCCGAGGACGAAGTAAGATTGCTTAAACCAAAATAGTTGCCTTGCTCATACTGTCGCCCCATGCACACGAAACATTATTTAGACGGCAATATTAATTATTAATATAGGAACAAGAAGCAAGCGATTTGCCATTTGCCTGCAATCTGTGCAGGAAAAGGTTTTCAAGAAAATTACATTTAAATAATCACATGGAACGTCATCATGGAATTAAATATGTGTTTACAGAAAAAGGGTAAACAGTTGTAGCATGCTATTGATTCTATATGTTGCACTTTTTCAATGTTATTTTATTTGAGTTTGTAGAACATTTTAAACTTTTAAGGTAATCTAACTGAAAATATAGATAGATACACATCGCTCTTTCTTCACAGGCGAAAAGTTAAATTGGTTCGTATCCCGGAGGGCTTCAAGGTGGTTGAAGGCGAGAAGTTGGATCCTTGTGTGGAAAAACTAATAACGACCATCGACAAAGACAAGCTTCATTCTATAATCGGCGTGGTATGGTAGAAATGAATAATTACTAATTACATTCATGCTAAAACTGTACTCACTGCTAGTGTCAGCAGAATTATGAAATTATATTAGATCTTTAGAAATTGTTGATACATTTTATTTTAGGAGGAAATTGAGCCGGATGAGAGCGAGCAACATCCTGCTGGAACAAATGGACTGAGTGATGAAGATGTTGATGAAAGTCATCGTATCAACGATCTTCTTCACGGATACGCCAAGGTAATTGGATTTTTTTGTGAATTTCCTTGTAAATCAAACGGTGTGGTCGGCCTAAACACTTAAAACATGAACATTTGTTGCTTCTGACTAGGGCTCTTTTGGATGTGGGTTTTTGTTCAATAAAATAAATTACCAAGCATACCGTGTTGCCATGGATAAAGGTGAAACACCGTTTGCAGCGTTTTACCCGCCAGATAGGTCCAATGTTTATTTGTTCAGAGTACTCCCAGCCGGCGAAAAGCAACAGGTGGGAAGCTAAAAGAACTAATGCTCCTAAGGTGAAACGGCATGAACGCGTACTGACGAGTGATGATCCTTTTTGATGCACATGTAATTGTTGCAATAGATGTGAGAGAGGTCACACAACAATTCATCCAATTTTAATAAATATGTGCAGCTTGTGTTACCCGCCACCAAGAAGGACGTCCGGAATGCGATGGGAGCCAAAAGGGATGGTGGCAACTTTATAATTCCTTTAGTGGCTGCTTTGAAAATCAGTGAAAATACCGACAAAAAAAAAATGATCCTCGAGCCGCTGCCTGCAGTAAAGCCCAATAAGGTGGAAATATTGTCTTTTGAAGATTTCGTTATGTATGCCCGTCAGTGTCATTCACAGGTAATTTCGGTAGAACCGTTAGCGTTGGGATTTCACCATGCAAAACTAAACACAGTTTGTAATTTCGTAATATGGATCCTTGTACGCAGGAGAGTGGAATAAAATCTCTTGCTGATTCAATTGAGGTTAGCCCATCGCCGAATAAGGCCCCAATTATTGTTGATGCTGCGCCGAAATTACGCAAGAAATTTCAACGTCGAACCACTCGAAATTGTATAAGGGAATCAAGTAAATTAAAAATTGTCTCGAAAACTATATTACTCCCATAGATTTGTTCTTCCCAGTATACGAATAGTACAGGTGTTTTTTTTACTCAGAAATTTCGTCAGACCTGTGTACAGGGAATGCTCTGGACACGCCAATCAGCCGAGCTAAAAAAACAATGAGAAATCGCACTGTCGCAGCGGAAACAAAATTACAAAAATTACGCCGAAATCTGAAAAAGGAATTCGACGAAGAGTTCGAAGATGATGAAGACGACGATGAAGAAAAGGATGCGAGCTATTATCCCAATGAGTACAATAGGCCTAAGAAACGTGGACGTGGAAGACCTCCGGGCACAAAGAATCGACCAAAGTCTTAGATGATTCATGTCCGTTAGTAATACATTTGTACATTTGGACTTCGCAAGTGTTACCACTACCACGTATTTTCATTACATTGATATTGTACATTACATATTTACAAAAAATGAAGGGCTACTGTAGACGCTAGTCTGTTTTGCATTACCCTGTTTAATGTTGGGTTCTTGCAAACATTTATATTATGTGCATTCTGATACCATTAAATACGTATTTCTGGACACGGAGGACAATGTCTGCTTGCTTTTAGGATATTTCACTGAAACGTACGATGAGTCGGATTAGTGTAATTAATACGTAAATGTGGATACCGCGGTTCCTTCGTGGAAGTAGTTTTTGCACTGGAGCCATACATTTAGGTTTGTATTTAATTTAACAAAATTATTAAAGTGCAGGCATTATTTAGAATCATTTTAATATTGACATTTGTCGTTTATACCACAGCCTTGAGTGAATGCCACCTGCCACCCAATGCAATAGTTAGATAGTTAAACCTTAAACCGTGTAGAATAATTGAATAAATTGTTCCTGTATGTACCTGTACGTAGTGTTGTTATTCCGTCACAATATTGGGCACTACTAAAGTAACAACTAACCTCGATTAATTTAGTTGTACTGAAGTAGTAACTGTTTTAGCCTACAAAAAAAGTAGCAAATCTAAACTGACTAAAGTTACCCCAAAACTATAGTTCCCCGTCAATAGTATATTTACTTTAGTATAGTTTAGTTCTGGAGGGAAATAATAGGACAGACACATATTAAACCGTACTACTAAAGTAGCTAGCAATGAGAAAAGTAGCAATGCTTTTTAGCAATTTAGTTTTTCTTATTAAAGGACAGCTAAACTAATTCGAGTATTGATGAAGCAACTAAAATCAAAACAGCATTTATATTTATTTAGTGATTGGACTGCCCTCGTCATAAGTCAATTTTGTGACCGTTTGACAACACTATGTATATGTACACATTAGTAGTAGTAGTACTTCTTTATTGTTAATCAAAATTCAGTGGTGAACATTGTTTTTCATTTGACAACATATACAGAGATCTCCGGATTTCGGAGATCTTTAGGATCTAAGAAAAATCCTTCCTTGCGTGTTATGGCGAGGATCCAGAAGATGACGCAGACAGCCAGCGACACGAACTCACGCTACTCAGCTTTATTATACGCGTGAACTTTCTTCTAAATGTTCATTCTCTATCAAATCTAATGTTATTGATTATTAGTCATTATTGTGATGATAATAAAAGCATGTATGTGTGTGCATACACATTTCCACTGCTCAGAAAAATGTGCAAATTGGTTAACATCAAGTACTTAGGCATCACAATACATATGTATGTACACAAAGAGTCTGAATGTGAGGGAGATTAGGTGGGTGGTGGAATTAATGCATGCCAATTCATTCATTTCTTATGAAATGAAAATTACTGGGCAGGTCAGCGGCAGCCACAAACGTTTCTACAAGACATTAATACGTGGACGAAGATCAAGAAGACAGAAAGTCTGAGAGGTTCGAGTAGGAGGAGAGATCTCTGGTTTGAGTAAAAAAAACTCTAAAGGAATCGAGTAGTGGTAGTGAGCAATGAAGGAGAGGTTAAAAGGCTCTTTTGTTGTTGCTGTTTTATTGGTACGCATAAAAAACTGCTGTACTCACTATAACGTTTTCATTAAATACTTGCATACATATACAATCTTCAATTACGGGTACTCTTATTCTTAGCTCTGCTTAAAATTAACTCTTATTTTCGTGCTGCTCTTATAAAAGTTAAAAGTATCTAAATTCTATATAAATACATTATTTGCGGTTACTCCATGAACTCGGCACTCAAATCGAAAATCTCTCGATAATGGAAAAGTTACT
The DNA here is from genome assembly GCA_034698585.1 of Disparrhopalites patrizii. Classification (NCBI taxonomy): domain Eukaryota; kingdom Metazoa; phylum Arthropoda; class Collembola; order Symphypleona; family Sminthuridae; genus Disparrhopalites; species Disparrhopalites patrizii. Next base: position 21 of record JAQGBT010002690.1, on the reverse strand, counting down.
GTTACTCTCCTACACCGATTC
>JAQGBT010002689.1:0-22833 GCA_034698585.1 Disparrhopalites patrizii | reverse complement strand
TTGTTTGCCTAAATTAGTCGACCTCAGAGGTCACCCTGATTTTTTTTCTACTCGGGGAAAATTTTTGAATTCAAACTTTCCTGTTACCCACGGAGATTCTGAATCACCCGGGTAACGTGTGACCTTGTAAATTTAAATGTAGTTCTAGTAATATACGGAGGTCAAACTAATCAGCAATTTAGAGTTATATACTCACCAGGAAAGGCTGAAAAAATGTTTTTCCGGGTAACTTTTTGTAAGTGCCATATCTCCGGTACGAATTGTCATATTTATATGATAATTTTATAATTGTAAAGTGATTTGCCTCATTTACGTCTGTATGCATTAACATTACAAAATTATATCAAATCTGACCGTGGAAATCAGATCTAAAGTTGAGCAAAATAAGGCGCCTGACCCATCTGTATATACAAATACTATACATGGATTTACTCTACCAGACTTTCCATTTGCACCTTCTCCATTTTTTGGTGCACACAAAGCAGGTTTCACGAAATGATTTTCACGCAGACATCTCTAATTATGGTTGGAATTTATCCCCAGCAAATATTTACCCCATCTTTGTGCATTTCATTCTATGCATAATAAACCAAGGACAGATGCAGGCAAGATGAATAAATGGCAATAGTATGCAATAGTAGTTCCGTCTAAAGGTGCCATGTTAACACTATCTTTAATTTCACCGGGACCAAAGTGATGGGTAGTGTTCGGCAACGAGAGATGTGAGGAGAAAGTTGGATAGAAACGAATCAGAAAAAGTTTTCTGTGAATGGTAAGATCCCACATTGGACGGTTGCGGATATTAGAAAAGTTAGAAGGTGAGATTGAGAGGTGGGAAGCAAAGACGCGGGCAAATGGAGAGGCGGCAATGTGTATGGAGGACGATTCAACCTCCTCGTCATGCTGCAATTAGGTAAAAACTTGTGCTTGTGATGTTTGTGATGAGAAATGAATCAAGGAAGTATACTTTGGGTGTACTTTGTGATAACTTCTCAGTTGGCTCCTCCCCACTTTTCTCCTCTCATCATCGTATCATAAGCAAGTAGGAGGAGAAGGGAAGTAGGAAAAATAAATACCGGGTATTTAATTTGGCACAGGGAAGATTGTGGAGGAGGAGAAGTGTGAGTGAGAGAGACTTGAGAGATCTTTACCACCACATCTGCTCTCTTCCCATACGCGTCATTTATTTTATCCTTACCTTTCCTCTTCCTCCCTCTCTCTCTCTCTGTCTCTCTCCTTCACTCATTGGAATAATGAGATTCAAACGGTTCTTGTTGTTCATATCGTCAAGAGTCGCCACACGTAAATGTGGAGACCCCACTGGGTTCGGATGCAGACAGAGTAACTACCGTACATATATTGTACGCACACACCTTTATGATGATTTCTCCACATGCAAGTCATTCTCGGGGAAAAACGCTGTATTAATAATAGGGGTGAGAGAGTGTAAGAGAGAGAGAGAGGCAGAGAGAGAGACAGGGAGAAAGGGAGCCAGAGAGAGAGAGAGAGAGAGAGGAATAAAAACAACTACAAGGATGCTCAGTGTCGGGGCACCCACGAGCCATTTATTTATCACACAATACACACATCAGATCCTTACGCACTTATTTTTGATGCAGTGCATATAGGTAGTAATAAGCACGTTTGCAGCACGTATGTATGTACCCAAAAAAGAACTAATCTAAACTTTGTTCCCTTCACAAGTACATCCATGGCTAGGTGCTACTAATTCATACAATATAATAACGACATGTGATTGCGGTCCTGCACACGCACACACTTTTGGGTGATCACCTATTCTATTATTGGGATTCACAAAGCTGTCCGCTCTCGGCACGTACATCTGTATGAGTTCTAGTATAGCTCCTTTTTTTTTGTTTCTAACAGTATTACTCATCTTCCCGACCCGACATTTTTTTCATTACTAACTCTTTTCACCTTTCCACATTTTTTCCTCCAACTCTTTCCATTGCATCTGTCTGGAACTTCAAAGCCAGAAGTATATGAGTACATACGGAGAATAAAAGGGCATATGTTAATCATAGTTTCGCAGCATTCTTCTATGCCCATGGTAGTTACTCGCACAATCAGCCGCCGGGGCAATCTTCTTTGGCTTTCTTTCAATTGCTTGGTACATGCGCTAATACTGCTTAAAGGGAAAAAATTACTCTTATGTTGACGAAAATATTCAGATGATTTTTGGTGAATTATAAATAATGCCCTTTTTCAAATTTTGTCTCATTCCACGAATATTTCTGCTCCGTTCATTGTGCTTTAGGTTTTGTAAATATTCGCCTCGCACCTTTCAACTGCTCACATTTCTAGTCTCCTTTAGTCTTTTCATATGTACGCTTCAACTCTCTTTCTGCTTTTCCCCTGAATTGAGGGTACATATAGGCCTTGTAATCAGCTCTCTATATACCTATGCATTGAGCTAGCAATGCCTGTTTCTATGTTTTCGTCTAATTGTAAGTGCCCCTGTACTATTCATTGAAACTGCAATGTTTGGAATGTACAAACACCTCGCTTTGCAAATGCCTAATTACTCCATTTGGTAAACAATTGTCTTGCGAAGCAAAGGTGTACAGCCACACCAAAGAAAATCTCTATGTTGCAGCTCCTGCAACCACCAGAACAATGAAGACGGTCAAGGAAGTCGTGAAATAGCACCAAAGTTAATTACAGATGCGTGGCCTTTGGTGAACAGCTCAAACATAATGCCAAAAGAAAGTGTGCTACATTTTATTCTACATACATATGTACATATGTATATACATATACATACTACATCCGCATTTACAATCAGTAATTCATAAAACGAAGGATTTATTTTTATCTCCCCCTTTCTCTTTTCAAAGAGGCAAACTATGTGCTAAGATCTTATTCTTTTCCGCACATCTTTCTTCCAAACTATCTTCTCCCCTGACAAAACTGCAAGCTACACAAAAAACTAAATAAAAAGTGCATATTATATGGATATACGCACGTTGAAAGGCTCTTCGGATTCGTAAACGATAATACAGTCGATAACGTGCGAGACGTTAGCGTCACATCATCATCCTCATCGAAACTGACTGTTCGCATTATGCCCACATGACATGACATGCCGTGTCAGATTAACCCAGTACCAATTCCCAAGTACGCTTCCTGATATTTGCACCCCGTTTCATGCCCATCAAAGTCACTGATGGATTTTTTACAGCTATGAAGCAAAAAAACATCCTCGTCTTTACATACACGTCTCTCCCCGTGTTTTGTAATGTACATGGCAATACATACAGAACAATGCGTGTATCTACCCCTATTTTGCTCTTCCTTCCACGGAATTCCATCCAGGCTACAATTTTGACCAAAGCTTCCGATCGAATAGCTGGGTATTATTTTACAGTAATGCATGTTTGTCTCAGCTATTTGTCGAATGTCCATAGTTAATACACGTTTGTTGTATTAGTGCCATTTTCCATCGCAATTTCTATAGCTTCATATTTGACATTCCATCTTCCATCCCTCGGTAAATATTGGCTACAGTTAACCAAGACTTGAATAGTGTTTACATAAACACTTTTGTTGTACAGAATAATTGGGACTCATGCATTCCGACGAAGAGCATGCCAAGCATGGAAGTGGAGCAAGGACTGCGTCCAGAAGGAATGGAGGAAATGTTGGGAAAACTGAAATGTTTAAATGAAAAAGAATGTGCGTGCGTGTGAGGGTTGAAGGCATCTTGAGGAAAGGTCAAGAAAAGCTGTTCTGGAAGGAGAGTGCCAAGAGTTTTGAAAGACGTGAAAGCCGGAAATGTAAATAACAACATCTTTTCCCTCATTTTTTCTCTCTCTCTAGCCATCTTCCTCTGTCTCCCCCTCCCATCTTGTTGTGGCTCGTGTCAAATGTGTCACGTGTGTATTTTTTTCACTCGAATCATTTAAAATATTTTGGATGTGATTTGGTGGAAGATGAAAAATAGCGCGTCTCTCCGCTTTCTAGATTCTCTGGCCCAACACCATCCTCCGGATTATGGGGCAGCTGCAGCTTAATTAATAGGAGGGGGCATTATGAGCTGAGTCCAGCCCACATAGCTATCCAAGACATATTTAATTACTTGTTCGCTGTCGTAATAACAGTCATAATAATAATGAAACAAAAATGCTCTTTAAATGACCACAGCCTCCATGACCAGCTAACTACATACACTTACTGGAAGAGCAGATAAAGAATGACCCTTTTAAAGGGCTCGGCTTTGCACCGCAAGCTACCTTCTCCAGAATGACAGGGACAGAATGTTGTAGTAAAATTACAAGTGTAATACAAAATACAACTTGCACCATATACCAACCAGTTTCCAGGACTTGTTCTTCGGTTGTTAGTTTATTTTCACCCTGGAACCTGAGAACACATGTATCATTTCGGAGAATCGTAGGAGTAGACATTGGGATGAAATGAGCATAAAATGGAATTTTTCAACCAAACTCCTTTCAAATCACCGAGAGAGGGAGGGGTTCCCCCCTCTCCCCCCAGAAATTCCGGCACTTAAACATTGAGCTACAGGGGTAATTAAAGGATGAAAATGTATGCATGGTCGTAGAGCACGGACCAAAAATTAAAAATTCGGCACACTCCCACTCTCTCACCTAACGGAGATAGTGTAACACATAATAAAATAACGACATGGGTTGACACACACATTCGGATATTTTAAAATATATGTATATGATGCCATTTTTCAACTTTACAGTAGTAGTCGACCGTCGACGAGCTCAAGTAGGGATGGAATGAGGGTGAAAAGGCACTGAAAAGAGTGAGGAGGCACGCCGGAGAGCGAAACACAGGGTGTAGGGACAGAGCAAGGTGGAGAAGGGATACCAGAATGAGATAAAAAGGGGGAGCGCGAGATGAGGTGGAGAAAGAGCTGGATAGAGAAATGAAGGCAGAGAGTGAGCTACAGAAGCGGAGAGAGAGCAAGATAGAGAAAGAGAGCGCGAGACAGGGAAAGGGAGAGAGCGAGACAGAGAAAGATAGGAGCGCATATGACGTAAAGGAACCCAATACACATGAGTAGGCGGAGTCCACGGGCCGGTGGATGAAATAAAGGTTAATCTCGGTATATTTCCGAAGGACAGCGACACCATTGTTTAATGAGGAGCAGATGTTCCTCAGTTGTCCTTTCACACTCCCAGCTTCCATTCTCTGAGCATTGTCAAAATCTGAAGTACTTCTACCAATGGAAGAGGGTCGATTGACGCGTGCCACTCTCAATTCCTTTCTCTGACCCTTGGAAATCAGGAAATCACATACACATTCGGCCCCTGCGGACCCAACACGTACTGATTTCATATAGTTTTCGAAATGCCTCCAAAAAGTTTACAAGCATTTACGTTTCTCTCTCTCACCCGAAATCTCTCCTCACCACTTCCTATTGCTATACATACAAGAATGGTACATAGAAGAATGTTATGGTGTATACAGAAGAAGTGACTAGATTTTCAACACATTTCCCTCACAGCAGCACCCGCAGGCTCCCAGATCAGGATGCAAACTGATGTGCTACGTACTGGACGACGTTAGGGACCTATGAATGTGACAGGAACAAGCGGGAAAGCAAATGTAGCTTCCTGATCAATTACATATTGTGAAATCTTTCCCTCTCTCTCTCTCTCTCTCTCTCTCTCTTTCTCCTCTATTCTTATATCCATTACAAAAGAGAAAAAAATATTAAATCCATACACTCCAGCGTCAATGTCTGCTCAAAGTTTATTACCCAACTCCATAGTACAGTAGTCGATTTTGAAAACCACATGATTATTGTGCCTAAAAAAATATTCTAAAGAGTGCCACATACACCTATAACAACAACACCTTGGCAGTTGGACGGTGTTTCAAAAGAGGAACATTTCTTCTTAAAGAAGGAAAAGAGAAAGGAATTGAGCGTCGGGACAACTTTTAAAGAAGCAACTCGAGTCCGAAAATACATATCCGTATAGTACAACATCCTACAATATTTATATACTGATGAAAAAAGTACTACAGACTTCCACACCCTTCCCACAAAAACCATTTCTCACAGGGCATGCAAATCCTTAAAAAAAACTGGTCACTCTTTGGCCAATTTTAAACGCTTTAGTCAAATACACTGGACTCTCTTTTTTCTCTTTCAGGCTTTTGTATTCCTTCTCTGGAGATTCGATTTCAAGTTTCTAAATACACTTCAATACAATACTCCCTTTGAAAATTGGAACAAGCGGAGCTAAGAATTTGACCAAGAATAGCAAGAGAGAGAAAAATGCTGTTGAAAAAAATCTGAAAAGATCTGGATTATGAGTCAGCGGTGAGACATTGTACTTCTACCATTCTTTTGATTCAATTTTTACTCCTTTTGAGAACGTACGTGTACCCCTTTAGATCCCTTTTACGTGTGAGAAAATCTTTCAGGTACCGGGACAAACTCTTCTCAAGCGGCGTGTACAGAAATACGTGCAAACATTTTTAAACCCCTGGCAATTTTTTCACCCAAAAATGTTAAGGAATCAACTCCCGGGGATGTAAAAGACCACGAGCATGAATTGGTGGCAAAAAATAAAACTGGTCAAATGTTGTTGGATACCATTTGTATGAGTGTTTGCTCTGCTACAAGTAGTGTAGAACGACAAGGTTTATTATTGTCGTTTGTGTGATGGGCAGCTGCCTGTTTTAAAGCTTAGATAAAAAGAGAGAGAGAGAAAAAATTTTGTAGGGTGACCACGTTCTCATTTTGCATTATGTCATTCTCTTATAATAGGATATGTATATGTATGTATGCATGTATGTATGTATGTACACATAAGACTATTAACAGAAATTCTTGGACTCGCTAGAAACAGAAACTTGTCTTTCTCATCGACTACTCCACATTATGAGGAGGGGACTCTAGTGGATGGTGGCTAAGCTCCCCTTCTCTCTCTCTCTCTCTTTTGACCTTCTTTTAAAGGCAAAAAGTACTTTAGGTGACTAGACCTACTGGCAGTTGTAGTAGAAGGAGTTGTCCACAGAACAAGTATATACTTACACAGGTGTCTGGGGTTTGGCAAGAGCTTGCTCTACAACTTTAGTCTCTCGTTCTTTCATAGACTCTTTCTGTCTTTCCCCATTTCTCTCCCTTTTTTATATACGAATGAAGCATGGGGAAAAATTAGATTGACTGTGAAAGCCTTCTCTGCCTTCCTTGCTCTCTCATTGGGTTGAGTGCATTGTGAAGGAATTCGGAATCAAATCCAAACGCACTGTAGTGAAAATCAGGACAACAAATGTGAATGAAAGAGACGTCAGTAAAAAAACGAAGAAGAAAGAAAAGGATGTATGTATGTACATATGTAGAAGAGGGATGAAGCTAGAGCATCTCAAATTGAGATTCTTACACGCTGGTTTCTCTGTTATATCCCCTAGCTTTCTTTTTTCTTCAATCTCTCTCTCCATGAGTAGTAATCAACCCTTGAATTTTTTTTTCTTATTTTAGAGAAAAATAAAAATCTTTAACCCTTTTTCAAGAGTCATTCAACATTTTCTTCTCTCATCATTCACATTCTTCAATTAACTTCCCTCTTCTCCATTTTTGATAGGAGAGTTTACTTGTCAGGATCATAACACGTAAAGGCAGAAAAGGACCTGGCTCTTAGTATTCTCCTGAGCCCTTGGCAACCATTGGGAAATGTCCCTCCATTCAATTTTTCGAAAATCAAAGGGTAATAAAAATACAGAAACGGCGAAAAAAATCATATCAAAGCTCTCTTTTGATTGCCTTAAAACTTTTGTGTACGTAGATTCTTTGATCCTTAACAATATTTTTTAATAGTTTTGAATTTGGTTTCCTCTCTCACACAAAGGAGAAACCTCTCTTCTTTTAATTAATTAAGTAAAATCTTCTATGCTTTTTAGTCTTGTTTTTTTAGTCTTATAAGGCTTTCTGGATTTTTCGCCGGAACTTGTAGCCTGTGAAGGAAATGAAATCATGCGAAAAAAAAAATCGGAGCTTTCTTTTGATGTAAAATACAATAAAATAAGCATGTGTTTTACAGAAGTAATTAATTTCCGGTCTTCTTTATCGTCAAAACATCTGAATGGCTTGGATGTCTGCTTTCATCTTTGTGGTGAAAAGGGACATTTTTTGTACCGAAAGCTATTTTTGATTGTATCAAGCTTGTTCCTTATAAAAATGATGCAACACTGCCAACACAAAAGGAATCAATTTTTGGTCATCATCTTCCCTTCATAAAAAAAGCTTAGGATATGCGGAAATTCTTAGCTTTTTCGGTCTTGTTATTTTCACATTTTTTAAATCCCTAAAAAATCCTTTCAAAACCAAGTTTACAATTCACCTTGCTTCTGAAGGTCTATTTTTTGCTGCCATCTTCTTCATTGTATTGCACGGTGTATTTGCTTTTTGTCTCTAATACAGAGATTACACATTAACCAACGAAGGAAACATATGTACAGGTCATGCTATTTAGACCACGCAAGCATCTTTTATAGATTATTTAAGAAAAGACAGGATCGTATAAAAACTGCCATGAACATTTTTTACCTCCACTCTCTCTCTCAATCTAGGTACATTTCTCAGGGCAATACAGTGGAACTAAATAAAACCATTTTCCCTCTTAGTTTACCTTCAGTTTGTACACATATGCTTGTCATATTGGCTTAACTCGTATTATTGGTCGTATAGAAAGGGGTATTCCGATTCCGTAAAACCCATTTTTTACCCTTTGAAAAGGGCTTTAACTCCTTTCTTCTCCTTTAACTTTCTTTGAAGGAGAATGTAAGAAAGAAAAAAGTAAGAGTTTCAATTTTCTCAATAAGATTTTTTTCTCAAGGGAAGGAAGGGATTAAAAAATACTTTGGTCATACTTGCATCAGGAAAGGAGTAAAAAAACTTACCCAAACAATGTAGGAGTAAGCGAAGGTGGATGGAGGGAACCAAATAATCTGGTCATGATCGATGTATTATTTGTACAATTGAGCGCAAAGGGAGAAGGTGAATCGAATAAATACATTTTGAGAAGAGGGTCAACAATATTTTGGAGATAGCAGGCCTATTCGAAGAAATCAAGGGGAATAGTAAATTCTTTCTTTTCTTCCAGAATATCTCCGTCTCCTAGTCTCACTTGCTTCGACTGTCTCCATTCTCCATCTCTCATCGTTCTAATTCCCTGAAGCTGATGATAGAAAAAAATTGGAGGAAAAACTGACAATCACCGTATTACTACAAACTTCATTCTAATACGACCTTGGGAGCTGAAAACATCATATGAAATCTGTATAGACCATAACGTACTAATCTGATGGAAGCAGGTTGAGTATTCTTTTTTTTTTTTTTTTTGAGTCTTCGAAAATAATTTTTTCTCGTCTTTTCCCAAGTTATCAGGGAGATACTGTAAGGAGTAAACAATTTGGAGGTTTCCAAAAAATATCGTCAATATGGTTTGCACTTACGGACATACACAATTTCTTTTATAATTTAAATCTTCATTTTAAAGTCTCTCATGTATCACAAAATATTCTCTGCTGTCTGACTTTTACTACATACTGAGAAGTGTTGCAATACGGAATGTCTCTTTACAGTTTCAACACGAAAGAAGAAATATTAGGGAAACTTTGCAATATGGTACATACATTTCGTCGACATAACAGAGCATGTGCAATGCATGTGCGGTGCGAAAAGATTAACGTGATTTTGCACATACAAAACGTCAACAATGAGATTTGTTCTTAGAACGTTTCCTATAAAGAGAGTGAGGTGTGCACATGATCAAAACGAAAACAAATCAATTGTTATTGGCCATTCGCATATATTGCTCCATAGATGTACTGTCTTCGTAGATTTCCATAGATGTGATGTGCATACATACATTAACTTGGTGATATGAGAGAATTAATGCATTACTTTAAGTGTATACGTGTACGTATCTGCACTACATAGGAATTTCAGGATTTGTATAGGTATCTGCATTTCTGCGTACACATCCCTTCTTTTCTTTTGTAAGTGTTGCGTGTGCAAAAAAAATCTCCTGTACAAATGCAACCAATTGCGAGGACTCATTATGTTGTTATGATCGTTGTTATACTAATATCGTTGTTAGTACCTCTCGACCCCACGTCATTTTTCCTTGTTATTTTTTGTTTATTGTACCTAATTTTATTATTACAAAATCTATCACAAATCCATACCCTATTGTCTTTTTCTTTTCTCAGCAAGTGTTATAAATTATGTTTAAAAAATCCCTAATATTACCAGGAATATTTAAAGTTCACTAAAAACTGTTAAAGGATCGAGTCAAGACGGAAAAATCTCTGTTCGTGGATTAACTCTCTCTACCAGAAATATTTCTACTTTCATTAACACTACCTTTGATTTATCCGTACCAACCTTTAAATACATATATTGCTACAACAAGAATGTCCCATTGTCATTTTTGGTGGTCGTAACTCTTAAATAATGATCCCTGAAAACAGGGTGATACCTTGAAGGAGTCGTAACTCTGTATAGGTAGGTATTATGTTTACGGGCACTATGAACGCCTTTGAATGCTCTACAACAGATAAAAGCTCTCCCTTTTAGCTGATTTACATATACTTTGAAAAAAAGAAACAAACCTGGATTTGACAAGCTTTGAGGTTGGACAGTAAATGGTAAATATTCTGACATTTCCACATTTAACCAAGATAATAATCAGTTTTTGCTTGAGAAGGCTAGGATTTGTCACTATTGACAAACGCACACATGAGGTAATAATTGCCCAATGGGAATATTGAAAGAAAACTGTTGGGGAAAAACTTATTTTGACATTTAAAAGTGTAACACTACACAACAAGCTACTATATTTTCGTATTATTTATTACTTCAATTTTTTTTTATTCTGCTTTTGTATGGAAAAAATATAAAAGTACTTGTTGATGTTTGTTGCATTATTTGTGTATATTGTATGAAATTTGTCGGGAGATTCGATTCACGAGAACTATATTTTTATTGTAAAATAAAATGCATAAATGGAACCACCACGAGACGCATGAAATCATTAGAAAACATGAAAAATTCCCCAAAATTATTGCAACAACCAAGTGCAAATGATCAAACAAATGAATAGTAATTTGCAATTAAGGAATTCCCGAACAAAAAGCAAATATTTCTAATTTGTTTTCAGTGCACTTTTGTGTGATGTTAAGCATAGTTCTATTTGCAGAACAAAGTATAAAGAGCCTTGATTTCATCTTAATAGGTATCCATAATAAAAAATGACATGTGTGACAATGCTCATGAAAAAAGAAATAGATTTCGATTGCTTTTTATCCCTTCGTCGAGATTGAGATGATGCAAGGACTGGAGTACTTTTATTTCACAATTGACCACGTGCTCACCGCCAGCACTCCATAGTTGCAACAAAAACATCTGATGGTATTAATTTTCATATTAATGTACCCAACCGCATAGCTTTAATATGCAACCGTTTCCTGAGTCTGAAAGTATAAATTGTCTCCTTAGACGGCGGGTGCTACGACACATTGAAAGAGAAGGGACGAATTGTAAACAATTGCCCTTTCGTTTTAACACCTGAGAGTACTAACAATAAGAAGGGGCACCGACGAGGGAGAGAGAAATACTACACTACAACGGGAGTGCATGCTGGTTGCTGGTGGTAAGAAAAGTGTTTCAATGTGCCCCAATTGCCCTAAAGTATGTATTTCTGTTATGTATTTCAGCCGCTCTCCACCTTTCTTGGCTATTTTCCTTCCTCTTCCTTATCAGCTTCTTCCACGAATTACTGCATCGCTTGCACTGCACATTTAATTCATTCTCCATTCTTTTACTACTCCATGTGTGAAATGTATACATATATGTATACACCAGTTTTTGCACTTGAAATCTCGCTGAAAATCGAATAGTACTGACCAAGTAGTAGAACTCTTAACACTTGTGTCTACCGTAATACCTTCAAAATACTCTTGAACGTTGCATGTACTTGTAGTCTTCCTTCTCATCTCACACAAACGTGTGGTATTAATGAGTGCCTGAATTGTTTCGGTGAACGTACTTACACCAAACCACATGTCTTTAGATGTTTATCGTCATCTTCTCCCGTTGTTAATAAAAGCTTTTACCACCATCAGCGTCGAGTTTTAATACTTTTTTTATTTACTAAAGGGTCGTGAAGAGAAAATCGTAGCAACAATGGCAGGAGAATAAAAAGTATATACAGGATATAGCATTAAGATAAACTTGTCAAAAACGTAAATGTCCTCGTACATACATACGTACTTACATACATACATATATGTATATCTCACTAATTATGGTTATGCAGGTCCATTGTAACTGTTTGAAAGGTGTACTTACATAGTTGGCAAGATTTTTAGAGTTAGAATTCTTTATTAGGGATGAATACGAAAATAATAATAATAATGCCAAATGCATTTCAGCAATACCCCGGTACTGCCTATAAATTCTTTCCATACAAATTTTAAATTCCGATCAGACCCTGCGGTTACCCTTGACTACTTCTACTTCACACTATACGCCTTCTTCGGCCCTGAAATTGCACATGTTCTATGTGTGCTTAATTGTAAATATTGAGAATCAAATATGGGGCTAATAATAATCAAAAAATGAGGGCAATAATGAAATAATAGGTGCAACCCCGCTGCATTCCGGGTGGAGCAGGGTGGAATAATATTCATCCTGGCGAGGGTGAATATTTCAAAGATATACTTGGAAAACCAACATCCATATGCACGCAAAATTTCATATAATAGTATTTTCCCATTCATCCAGACAGTTTGTGTGGAAGTTGAAGACCAATACCTGAAAAGATTTTTGGGAGAATTTATTTTCGTCATACATCTACTACTAACCCTTGGCTTTGCATCACCCTGATTATCCTCACTCCCCTATAATTTGTGTTATTATCAACCTTTGCATCTCTTTCTTAGGCATTTCTCTATCTCCCGCTTTCATTCTTTTTTTGTACCTCTCTTTTCAACCCCTGTTTCCATTCTCTCGGTGTAAACACCTTTTAGTTATGAAAAATTATCCAGAGAAATCAATGGATGCGTTGGTTCCCACAAAAAGTAATTAAAGCTGATATTTTTGGTGAACGTACAAGCACAAGGTGAATGTAAGGTTACTGCTTTATTGGCAGAGAACCTGCTGCTGGCTTCCTAATTGACGAAATCGGTAGCAACCCTCGTCGCCAGCCCAACGCGCTATAGGTTAAATTAATGGGCACTAAACCATTAGCTAGATGCCTTTACCCACCCATAATTTATATACTATTTTTTCCTTTCGGGTGTAGTACATAGTAATTATCCTTTAGCCACCTTGTAGGAAAAATTTCGTGAGTGAGAAGAATAAAGAAAAAGCTAAAAATATTCTCTAGCACATCCTTGAGTTTCCCAGGGATTACAAAAATTCATGATTTGCGGAAAACGTCTGGTAGACGGGTTAGGAGCTCCCCGTAAAAGACGGGGTTAGTTTTAAAAAATATGAAATTTGTGTTCGAAAAATTTAACGGGTTGTTAAGCACATTTGGAAATCGTTTAACGCCCAAGTTACATCCTGGTTTTAGTGTACTATGTACAGACTTTTTTATATGCGCCACAAAAAAAAAGTGAAATTTAAAAATAGTAAGTAGTATTCAGTCCCAAAAACGTTATTTTTCCTTCATTTTAGCCACTCGGAGAATTTGAAAGTAGGTACTAAAAGAAAAAAATCTTTTGCACCCTATGAAAAATATGTGGGTTAGAGGGAAATTTTATGATTATTTTACATGAGGTGATGAAGTGATCCGCTCTCTACTCTCAACACTGACTGATGCACGGTCTGTGCTTGGTGATGAAAAAATGACTATTGACATTTAAAAAAATCCTTGGCGTTTTTACTACTATCCTAAATATTACCACAGTGCTTCACACATGAGGGGGAATGGTGTCTATTTCCATATTATGGATAAAAAAAGAAAGGGCCACACGATTTTAAAATTTCATAGTCATAGTAGCAGTGTACACACGCACAAATGCATGTAAGGACTGTTATAGCCGCATGAGATGCGTCTCTTGCACTTGAGTGAGCACTTCTTGTAAGCGCTCATGACTCATCATGAGGAAGAGTGTAAAATGCCCTTTTTATATACACGATTATACTATTCTTCATTCTTGTTCTTACAACTTTTACCGTTCCTTCTATGGTTACTAACTACTTACTCCACCACTGTTCCTCCCAACTCAACTACCTTCTTTATTATTTATGAAGAGAGAGAAGTGGAGGAAAGGGGAGGGAGAATCATTTCACTACTATTATTATCAATCTCAGCGGAGCCATCATCACCCTTGTAATGGAGTCTCATGTACTACGTTATTGTGTACTACGAAAGGATTTTCAGGGATTTACTTGTAGCATCAAAAACAGATTTGTCTTGGCACCCACTAACCATAAATTTCTCTTTCCCTCCTTCTAGTTCCAACTCTTTCTTTAATAAAATATGTCTCGTGCTTGAAGACTCACAAATCATTTTATCATCTTTCTCTTTCATCTCTATCTCTATTTCTCACTTGTACTTTCCCTCTCATTTTTTGTCTGGTGTATGAAAGCTGCAACAATAAACATTTTCCAGCATGCATGTACATGTGCTCCATAAGGGTGCTTTTCTCTTTAAATTGTATCGTCGTAAACTCTATTGCGCCTTCCGAGGCATTTCAGTGAATGTTTTGCATTTTAAATCTCTGTGTGATTGTGACAAAGGAAAATACTTTTTTCGGTTTGCATGCTATTTAGTAATAACTCAGGGGGTTGGCCGTGGGACGATCACAAGTTGTACGTCAGCATCCACCCGAAAGTAAGTACTGAAGGGAAAAAAGACCCTTCCTGCAGGAAGTTCGTAAAGGAACATGAACTAATTGATTGCAAGCGCATTTGTGAACGATAGCATTAGCATAGTTTTTGCTGCTAGTACAAAAGTATACGAATTGTAACATAGAACTGCTTGCAATTCTGCAGCAGCAGTTAGTTTATTAGAAGATGTAGCAACCAAAGCAATGGCAGTACACGTATTAGTGAGGTTAGAAAATCAATTTTTCCACCCCGTCCGTCTCGCCTTGCCCTCCCCAAGCATTAATGACGGAAAGAGCAAATGCAAAAGAAGAACACTTCGAATGACATGTTGAAGCTGTCCTTCTCCTTAAAAAATGTGTTTGTTGTGGTGTATTTGACTTTTTTTTCTTAGTGCGGTGGTACTAGAAACTGTTGTAGATGACGGCATTGATAAGGTTAGATCCTTGCACCCCAAACAAAAGTGCTGTACACACATTTTGGGGAATTTTCCATCGGCTTCAGAGGGTTGAGCTCAATGTTATTAAAGTTAAGGTTTCTCCTCCTTCTTGTTCTCCTAATAGTCACAGGCGTGCGGGTGAAGGCAAGTTCACAGAGACAGGAGCAGGAGTCGGAATAGGCAATTTATTTTGTACCGTTTGTTCCACCGAATTCGTTAGACTTGTACGCTTGGTTGAGAAAAGATCTAACTCATAGATCGCGAAAGAGTGAAGACGAAGAGAGAATATAGGGAAACCATAAGATTCTTCCCATTATGTAAGAGGAAAAATTGTTACCAGAAAAATCCTTTCCCCTTCTACATATCAAAACTGCGTACGTATACTGCACATACTTTACCCATTGAACCCACTCACTTTCGGTAAGTGTATGACCCGTACGGCAATAAGAAAGAACAGAAAGGACCCATTACGATTACAAAATGGACATTTTCGGGGAGAATGATGAAAAAATTGAAATAGCGTGAGACAAACCATGGAACGAGGATAAAAACATAAAAAGAATGAAATATTTCGAGAGAGAGAGAGAGAAGATATTTAAAAATCTATACACCATGACAGAATAATGGCTCGAAAGACCAAGGGGATGCATCATTTTCATGACCGGTGAGGGCAAAAAAGTAACATAAGCATTGCATTGGCGTCATTCATTTATTACATACATACATTGTAAGCGGTAATAACACAACCAATGAAGGTATACTCAACGCCTGTACGGTATTTCTTTTGACAAAATCATTACTCTTATCATCAGCCAAGTGTCCTGCAAGACCATTGTGATACAGCATGGCTCAATAAAATAATGTTTTTCTACATTCATTGAACACTGAACTACTGGAAATCTGCAGTGGTTAATACCAGTCGTGTATGGATAATGTCTCTTTATAATTTCAAAGAAAAGCGGAGAGAGATACTGCTTAAGATACGAGTGGAGAGAGAGAAAGGGAGAGAGGAGTGAAGGACGAAAGAGATAAGGAATTCATGTCCTATCCACGTTCCTCTCCTTTCACAAAAGCTCATATTATGTAGTAGAACGAAAGAGTGAAAAAAGTGCCGCGTAAAATTTTTGTGTATGCATCAAAAAGCAAAATGATTGTCCCTGTAAGTGAGGCAAGTGTTAAGGCTGCTGATGGAATCTTGCGATTAGAGCCAGTGGGACATATTTTTATCGATTCCGCCGCATACAATAGACTTATGGACCCATCGTTTATTCTCCGTATAGTGTCCAAAAACTCCCTTGTGGGAGGAATGCATTTACCAGATTGTGCTTCCAGCACGGGTATGGCACAAATGGAAGTTCACCCGTCAATATAGGAAGCCCACAGGCACAGTTGCGGAGATCCTCAACCCTGTGTGTCAAAGAAAATAAGCCTCCTCACTTAGTCTATACATGTATCACATACAAAAACAATAGTTACGCATGCAATAAATGAATTTTTTGAACCAAATAACAGAGATGAAAAGCAAGTGTATGCATTTTCAGATGACATTCCCACTCTGCTGGAGCATATGATTATAATTATTATTAGTACGGACTCATATTCTATTAGGAAAAGATACAAAGAGACTGCTGGTGTGCGCTTCTCCCTCCGTAACAACTGCCATTACAGAAACCTAATGTTAACATTTCCGCGAAGGAGTAGAACAAGGGACGTTTCAACACACACCGTGTGTTCAAGTGACATTGGAAACCGTTAACGAATTTTTGTTGCAGTTATTATTATGAAAACCCTTCCCAAATGGTATTAAAATGCGCTGGTCTACGCACTCACTTTCATACGATCCATCAGCGCGCACGTGATGTTTTCTTCGTATGCAGTAGTGTGGACGGAGATACAATCTCGATTTCAGTCGTTATAGAAATATAGGAAAGTATGCGGGAAAAAGATGGGACAAAACATTGTAGATCTCGAAGTACAGCAGGAAATGGGGCCAAAAGAGAAACATGAAATGGTATTATGAGTGAACTAAAGAACAAAAAAAAAAGGATGTGTATCCTGAAGAATTTTTAAAAAGAACAAAAAATCTTTTGCAGGCCACGCGTGTGCAAAAGATTACTCCAAGATGATCCGATAATTGAACTTTGATTACAATCAGCAATATGTGTCCATGTTTCAGATGATTTGGACGAGAAAAGGTGTCGTTATACCGTTACTTTTTTATCGTTATTTTTATCTCATTGAGAGTGACAAGTTTATGAAGAAAAGTGTAATGGAAAAAAATTCAAGGGAAGGAACCGTGTAATGTTTCGAAAACAATTTCAAAGGTCGTAGCGCTTCAAAGTGTGAGTCTGTGGTCGTTTCCGAGATGTCAATCATGACTCTGTGATCTGGAACCTAACGGGGTGTTTGTTTCTCGCTCTCTCCATGAAAAACTGTGGGTGTACATTTATGATCATACCCTTTTGTTTTTCTTATTGTGCACCGTCGATAATGATTTCCAAACTGATATTGTTCTTACAGACAGATAACTATAAACTGTGGGCTTCCTCTTGTGCCCAACACCTTTGGAAACACTCCGGTATCCGCGATAGCATCTCTCCGTACAAAAACGCTTGAAGATGAGTCCTATTACGCACGTATACATACGTATGTATACCTACATGTGTGTCACTGTTTGGGGAAGGGCAGTCCTCAGAAGGACCACTAAGTCAACATAACCCGACGTGCTCATAAAGTAATTGAATGCTTTTGGGATAAAACATGAAATAGTTTACAAGAGAATATGCCAATATTTTCACGCTCCATCTCTGCGTGAGATGTGTTTGTGTGTTGGGAGGTGGTTGGGTAATTACTTACCATGTAGTCGGTGTAAGTATGCAGGTACACATGGGACGTGGTAAAGACTGACCGAACAAAAGGGACAGGACCCCTTCTCAGTCTCTATGTAGCATATACTAATACATCCATACATGCTGTTGACTTATTCAACCTCTATGACTTGCTCCTTTCTCCTCCTCCTCCGCAAGTCCTCCCTGTGACCACACACAGACGAAGATATTGTCCAGTTTTCCGTGACTTTGTACCTACAGACAGTGACAAGTCAACCAATTGACCGCAATATATCTCAATACCTGTCAATATTTAAAGGCAACACGACGATGGTGGTTGCGATGGTGTGGCGTTTTACACCAGTTACAGCACTTTACGTTTCCAGTTCATGGGAGGTGGAATATAGTAATCAGAATAACAATGGGAATTCCCTCTTAGATCATTCCAACTCACGGTTAAACCTTTACCCGATTATTTTTGTGTTTTTTTTTATCAATTTCCTGTTTCTTTTGTATTTCCCCGTTATTATTCAACTCTTTTCCCGAATGGGTGTCGTCCCAAATTTTTGACTACGGACAAACCCAAATACCTTGAAAGTCCTTCAGCCATGAAATGCTTACTGTTAAAAATTTCATTTTACAAGGAACGCAGAAAATTATGAGAATTTTCTTTAAAAACGCTATAAAATCTCTTTCCTCGGTTCCTTTCGCTTGTTGTTTTTGGC
The DNA here is from genome assembly GCA_034698585.1 of Disparrhopalites patrizii. Classification (NCBI taxonomy): domain Eukaryota; kingdom Metazoa; phylum Arthropoda; class Collembola; order Symphypleona; family Sminthuridae; genus Disparrhopalites; species Disparrhopalites patrizii. Next base: position 3,996 of record JAQGBT010002689.1, on the reverse strand, counting down.
TTACAATTCACGTGGTTAAAGCAGAAGCAAAATACGTAGTAAGATTATAAGGCAAAAATCAAAGGAACATAGCTTGTACTTAGCTTCAAAGCACAGGCTTTTCCTCATTTTTTAAAATAAAGTACGCCAAAAGAAAATTTTATGAGTGTGTGTGAACTCGTAACTCTTGTTGTCGGGAGATTCTTTGAGTCTCCGTAAAGACATTAATGGCCTGCTATCAATACAAAACTGATTTAAATTTCGTGACAATTTTTGTTTTTGGAAATTGGAAAAAAATCTATTTTCTCTCAATGATGACGGCTAGGAAAGAGAGAAGCTGTGTTCTCATCAAATGTGTTTGCTAACGTTTACTAATGGATGTATGGGGATACGCATGTACGTCCCTTGCAGTATCTTCCAAATACTAGCTTAAGGGGCCGTCTCCTGCTGGGCACATTGACAAGTCCAGTTCGAAGGAAAACGTGAAATTCGATCCAAAATGTTACAATTATTGTATAGGTTTTGAGCGACATGCGCCAATACAAAAAGTTCAAACCTCTCGTTTTCTTTCTCTACTAATTTCGGTCTGTTCAACTTTCACGTACAAAACATTACATTATCTCCAAAGACAGGGGGAAGTTAAAAGGGACATTGAAACAACAACATCCTACAGCATGTGTTTCACACTTGGTTGCAGTTATAAAAATTAACAGCCCAGCCACGTATGTATGTACATACATATTTTCCATCTTTTTCATTATAGATAAATTATACCAAAATCATGTATTATTCCCAGTCTTTCACCAAGACACTTTAGTTGAAACATTTAATATTTGTACTTCTCTATATGTAAATTAAAATGACCTTTCATTTTGGTGTGTATTAAAACATTTTATTTTTCTCGATATTTACGACCAGAAGGACTATACTACCTTCATGGAGAAGATGACAAAATTAATGCCTTTATAATTAAGCCCTAAGTAACGATACAATTAGGGCAGGAGTGGGAGGATCGCGCGTTTGCTCAGCCAACAAAGAAAATGAAACGATCTTCGCACACTCCAAAAACTGATCCCAAAAGTTGTGAGGCGCCGTCTCGATGATAGCTTCTGAAGTTCATGGAAGCTTATGGTGATCTAGTCAGCGTTAAAAAAGACAGTACTCTCATTGTCTCATTGTTATTAGATGGCCGGTCAGAACCAAAGGAGTGAAGTGATGCCAACGGAGTGGAAAGATAATTAGAAATAAAGGAAAAAGAAAGATGTTCAAGCTACCATTATCAACAACAACAACGGGCGTGTTTTTACCTAAATATGAAATGCAAGTGGAACGTAGGAGGTGTAGGACTTTCACGGAGTGTGTATAGGAGCTATGTTTCCTACAAAATGAAATGAAGTGCTTTACGCACAAAAAATAGATTATTGCTTCCCTCACCGTTGGCCATCCGCTTTTACTCAACAAAGTTCAATGAGTAATCAAAGTGCTCATCTCCATTTGAACAAAATATGAGTCATTTATGCCTGTTTCACACTATAATAATTTCTATGTAGTAATTGCAAAGTTGAAATATAACCGAAGCGTAAACAACCGAAGGGTTTGCATGGGCAAAGGATGAATGCCTTCCTTTGTACTCTGAGTATCCAAGACTCCGTCAACAGCGCTGTGAGATATGCGTTGTGTACAATATCAACGATGTGAAATATTGGAGAAGGCGGTAAAATTGTTTTTTAACAAAAAATGCTTTTGAAAAAAAGGGTAACGCAAGAATGAAAACGCAAGCAGTATTTAAAAAATCTAATGGCTTTATTGGAGAACGTTTTTTAACATTCGGTGGAAAACGGAGGCTGCAGAGAAGTTATGTAAAGGAGCCCTGCCCTAATCCTGTGAACACATGTGCCGTATTCGTCAATTATAATAAGAGGTGGGTTTATGCTTCTCGCTTCGAAGAGTTTAAAACATGTTTTTGCTACTGACAAGACACTATATAGCTCTCTTTTTTCGCCTCAGAATACCCCAGCCATTACGTGAAACGCAGGAGTATTTACGTTTTCGTAAGGAATTCGGTTACTTACATAGGACAATGATTATTCTACAGTCAGAGGAATGCCTCGCTGTAGTATTAAAGTTTGGATAGTATGGAGTATTCATGGATTCTATCAAGCTGTTGCAATTTCCAATTATTTCTCTAGATGAAAATGTACAAATTGTCTCTGCAAGACTATTGAGCAATACCATTCTAAAGCACAAGAGAAGAAAAAAAATAACATTCCCTTAAAATTACAAGGAGGAAATGATCGACTAAGCCAGATGAGCAACCCCCATGAATCAGATGGAGCTTAAAAACTCGAAACGGTAGTGAACGAAAATACAAATATGTACATCCAATGTAAGCGTGTGCGAGTAGACCCATAATGTTCGCACACGATTTGTTGACCGTTTTAAAAAAATGTGCTCCCCAGAAATGTGCTGGAGTTGAGAGAATAATAATATACCTATGATCAACAATTATGTATACGTGATTGGATGGGTGGTTTGAAGAATCGTCTTTAAGATTATAGGACACAGCACCTGGCTCAACGTCACCTGCCTGGTCCAGAGACCCTCGAGCCACGTGCCTTTTCATCCACAATTCGGACGGTGGCGTGCGACGGGGCGACCCTTTTCCCAAAATAATGCTCAATTCTCTCATTGCTCTCATTCAGTGCGCATGTAGTTGGTGTATACATATATATGTACGTACATATGTATGCTCGGGTATTTATTTTAAGCTTTCCAAAGGTCGCACTTTAAAAATTTCTGTACAGAACCTGAGACTCTCAGACTCTGCCTCACGTCCCATCATATTTTTTTCTTCCTCATATTTCTTCGTCTTCTATTTCTTTTTCTATACCCCTAAAAACAACATTGAAAAAAATGTAGAAGGCTTGGATATACATACATACATGAGGGGTATAGCGTAGAAAATCCAGGGGCCGCAGAGAAAAATCTTCGGAAAAACACATTGTCGGATCGGAGTTGAAAGAAAAAATTTATTATTTTTCTACTTGTCCCAAGTTCTTTTTATACATACAATGGGTGATTGACAAACTCATTCATTGGCCCAAGTGTGAATTCAGAGACGCTAATATACATACAAGGTGCCGTGATAATCATAATATATCACTCATGACATGACGCTACCCACAAATATAGGCACTGGGCATGGGCACAAATCAGGTATTATTATTGTGCGAGTTGAACCGCGCTCTTCTTCCACCATTCCACCGATTCTCACACATCCTCAGGACTTAAAGATCTTGTGAAATTTCATTCATAATTTTCCGTGGAAAACCTCTCCCACTCTCCCTGCAGTCTTCGTCTCTTCCCTTTACTCTCACTAATATTTACATGCACCACCATGATTTCATGTTAGTTAGTTAGTTTTATTAGTTCCATTTAAGTATGCACAAAAAAGACACAAGTTATCCGACAAAAATGAGAGCAGGATATTGCACGACTTAATCGAAGATAACAGGAACAAATTTACCTCTTATAAAGTAATGACTTATTGCGGGCATCGATAAGTTGGGGGATACATGATTTTTTGTACCTATTGTATTTACAGCTTACTTTAACAATTTTTGGTTTCTTTCAGAGTGAATAAGTACATTGATTTGTAAATCTATTGATCCAATGATTTAGATGACTTGAAATCAACAGTTTCTTTCCAAACTTTAGAAACAATTCATCTCGTCTTAATTTTAAAGATTGAATCCCTAACACTTTAAGAGTTACCCCGTGTTCAGACTTTCCTTTTTGACGCGCGCTTGCTGTAAAAATGAAGGGAAATACATCCTTCGTTGACTTTATACTTTGCTTTTCGCGAAACATTTCCCGCGCAAATTCATTTCGTTTCTTCTTTCATTTTCGTAGTCCCGCTCATACTTTATACTTTTTACTTCACTCAAATTATGCGGTATAACTTCCTTTTCTTGAAAGTTGATCCGGTTCAACTTTTGAGAGAAGGAAGACGTGAGT